>CAXHUQ010000724.1:0-10718 GCA_964020085.1 Micromussa lordhowensis | reverse complement strand
GAGGAACTGCTAAACATTGCTCCATTTCTGTTCTGCAATGAAGCAAATAGAACCAAAGTTAGGGTGAATGTTGTTGTTTGTACATCTCAAGGAGAATGAGTGTAAGGACAATTCACCCCCAAGTGGGGTTAAGAAATACTGACATTCACCCCTGAATTTTGAAAGATTCATTCCTGTGGAATGAAGAATCGGGTAAATTCACCCGTCTAGACTGCCGAGAATGCTAATTTGAACTAAACCACCCCACAACTGAAAATGAAAATGAAACTCCGAGGCAATGTACCCCAACACAACCCAAAAAACATTCCTGCATCAAATTTGGCAGGGTGATTGGCCTTTATTACAAGTCCCCAACTTTTATTTTGAGGGTGAATGCGTGGTTTTTGGAGGTGACTTCAGGATTCTTGAAGATAAATCCCAGAAACTTGGCCACAGTTGCTCCAATAGCAGGGTTAGGGTTTAGATTTCTAGTAGAATCGGGGGTGAATTTGCCCTTTTAATCACACCTAATGGATTGACAGCAAGTTACTGCATTATAGCTTGAGACTACTTACCAGAAGCAAGATGTCGCCACTTTCTTTGCCAACCAATTGGGGACGGTGATTGTTCACAAAGTCGAGGAGTATTTTGCACAGCTCATGATCTGTCTATGGTCAGAAGAAAATGGTATGGATGAGTTTCCCTTTAAGTGCAACATCTTAGGAAGTATCGTGATATCATTAGAAAAATAATCACAGCATATGGGACTATGAAACAACTACTGGTTTATCCCAGAGAGAGAGAGAAAAAGAAACAAAAAACAACTGAATATTCGTACTAAATATCTGCTGCATTGTCTTACCTTCAGAGTAAGCTCCTGGCGGCCAAAGAACTTTGCAGTCTTATAGTTGTGGAAGTAAAGCGTGACCTCTTCTGATCCCTTCACCAAGAGGACATTCTTATCTTTGACCTGCGCAGGATGAAATTGTTGCCAGTTGGTTTGAATCTCTAGCGTGCGAACTTCGACGCCGCGGCCCGGCGGAATGAAAACATACATTGCCAAGATAACCAAGTCGCAGCATTCCCGGGCCTTATCTCTTTTGTTGACAGCCATCTCAAAGTAATCTCTCTGCACGCTGCACGCATTCACAATCTGTTCCCTGCAAAATGTTGCATAGTGATATTAGGCTGCAGTTATTCATACATGTAGGTTTCAGACATGGATACACAGAGGGTAGAGAGGACTACTCTATCCTCTTTTAAAATTAAATGACAAAGAAGTGAAACGTTTTTCAACAAAGTCTCAAGAGTTGGTTAATTTTCAATTCACTAAATTCTAATTACCCTCTGATGACAATCAGTAAGGTTTATACTGTTTACAATGTCAAAAATAGCTTTTAGTTAGAAACACGCACTTCCAAGTTTACAAAACATGTTTCGGATAATCAACATCCGTCGTCAGTTGCGAATACAGTTGCAGTGTCAAAAAATTACAACGAAAGTGTTAAATTGACATGGCCTCCTTAATTTTCAGTTGAAAGGACGCAGAGGTACTGTCAAGGATGGAAAAGGCATTCTCTCAGCACAAAGTTCTGCATGTTTTTGAGTCATAACTGTGCGAGTTCTTATGTGTGTTTCTACCTAAAAGTTATTTCATGTCTGTTGCCATTTGGCTTGGCCGTACGTTTTCGCAGGACAGGTGACACGTTAAAACTGCATGACAAGCTCTCCTGTCACCCAACACAAAGCAGTAAAATAATATTACTAGCGCTTACCAGTCAAGCCAACGGTTCAGAAGCGTCAGCTCTTCCTTAGTTTGAGGACGTTCGACATCGCCTTGACGCTGTAGAAGTGTTGCCTGTGTTCTTAGCTGCTTAATGACAGGGATGTCCTGGTAAACGGGTGCGCTCTCCCGGTGAAGGAATTTCGCAGGATACAGAAGCGAAGAGCAGTGGTTGGATATGGTGGCAGCTGACAAATTTCGTTGGTCCTGCAAAAGGAGAGAGAGAGAGAGAGAGAGAAAAAAAGCATTACACTGTTTATCAAGATTCAGGAAGTAGCCCTGAACAGTCAGTCGAAAACAATAACTAACAAGCTTTAATGGAAGAGGACGATTATGTTGGCACATCTTTTCTAATCGATAAATTTCAAAATAAATACTCAAAATAGCTTTGTCTAATTGCGATTTCTATTTCATCCATTTATTCATTTACCTACTTATTTACCTACTTATTTATTTATTTATTTATTTATTTGCTAGACGTGCATTTGTTTCATCTCTTTACTGGTATGTAACACTAACATTTGATTTACTCTTTAAACAGTCTTACTCGCTACCCGCCTAGATTAGCCTCAGCTATTTGCGGGTTAGCGTTGTTTTTGTAAAATTTTGTTGATTTAATAATAAACTTGAACTTGAACTTGAAACTTGAAAATAACTATCAAGTACAGCAAAGAAAAAGGCCACAGCAGCAAAGCCAAGGTCCAAGATTTGGATGAAAAATTACAGAGCTGTACCAAAAATTGCGAAAATGACCCGTCGAAAGAAAACCTTGAAGAACTGGAATGTTTACAAGCAACAAGTATTTCTTAAATTTAGAAAAATCAAATAAGAAAAAAAAGCTGTGTACGGAAAATTGTTACAGGTGACGGAACAATTACAGCTAATCCCATGTTGTGCAAATCGAAATTGTAACAATGCAATAAGATTGTTTGGATTATTTCCCTGAGTAACAATAGGTTCCGGGTCTAAGTCGATATCACCTGAAGTAAATAACTTTGCCCTTGAAGCACAATAGCTATGATTTCATTTCTTACACTTCATATTGAACAACATGTACAAGTTCATCATCAAAGACAACTGACACTTGAGCGGCCCTTTTATGTTTCGCAGTTCTTGTTTTGAAAACAAACACAATCAAGAGCAAAATACAACTTTCACCCTTTTGCACGAGTGATTCCAACTGGTTTACATATACACATATTTCTGGTTTTGAGATAAAATTTTTTCTAATGCTGATCACTGTCAGTGGTAAATAAGTTCAGAATTTTCTTCCACGGTAATCTCGATGGTAGAATTGGGCATTCCGCAAAGTTTGGAAAAGTCAATATCAATTGGTTTACCGTCGACATATTGATTTGTTTACATCTGAGCGAGTGACACATATTCTGCCCCCTAACAATTAGTCGTTTCTACGCTCCGCGTATCCACGACTAAAAAAAAATATTTTTGTTCAGTAAACATGCCTTAAACTGTTACAAGCTCAATTTTGTGGTCAAAAAAATGCAGGGCTCGACTCGTACACCGGGAAGTACGGTTTTAACAAGAATAACAATAGTTGTAAATATCACTTTTTAGAAGTGAAATTTTGACCTCACGTACTTGCAGGAAAACAAATTCTGCAGTCAATAAGATGAATTCACGCATCAGATACTGTAATCGATATACCCTGAAACACGACTGTGTCTGGCGTGCAAATTTCAGGCTGAAACGTTCGTTGAACTTTACAGTATGAACTGATTCCACAAATTTTTATAACGGAAACTGTGGTAGTTTCCGTTCAGAAAACACAATCTTTCTGAAGACTTTAGTCTCCTTTGAGCAGATGTTTACAAATGGATTTCAAAACTAGAAACATAAATGACACGTCACAACATGGCCGCTCAATTTCGGCCCAGTTCCCACGCAAACGTCAAAAAATTCATTACACGTCACCTTGAGAAAATCCAGATAAGATTCCAACAGAGACTGACGTAGGAAGACGTCGGGTTGCAGTATCACACCAGGGCGAGACCTCAAGAATCCAAGAAAGCCTAAGGGCATGAAAAGGGAAAATCAATTCGTTTGCACATCGTAAAATCGTTAAATTATTGAACAACACTGTGCGAGCGAAATAACTCAGACAATAAACTCACATAATATTCTTTCCTGGGTTTTCTGGTATGTCGATGTTGCCAAAGGTCTTGCTTGTCTTTCCAGCTGGACTGGACGAGTGAAGAAGGTTTTCAGTTCGCGCAGAAATGTCTGCATTTCCAGCGGCAATTGTCCAATGTCCAATGCATATGACTGTTTGCGAAGTTTGAATTCGGTCATGGGTACGACGCAGTTGCTTTCTTCTTCTGTTGATTCTTCTGGTTTTTCTTCTGTTGATTCTTCTGGATTTTCTGGTGATTCTTCTGGTTTTTCTGGTGATTCTTCTGCTGTCGTTTCTTCTGTGCACGTGGTTGCTCCTTCTTCGATCAGATCGTCGCAATCAACGTCTGTTTCTGTCTGCAACATGAAATTGCTCGTGCGTGGCCTCTTAGAAGGCGTTTGGAGCTGAATATCGGATTCATCTGAGCTCGACTCGTCTGAAGAAGTCAGCCGGTAGGAAACGATGGACTGCATGGCGCCGAGGGAAGAGGTGAAAAAGATCGAAGTTCACAGAGTTTTTCGTGGTCATTCGGTCAAAACAGAGATCCATTGACGAAATGGCTGACGGGAATTTTTTCATTCTCGTTCCCATATCCCTTTTTGAGGCCTCTAACCCAGGAGAGCTGGAAACTAGCAAAGGATCCAGCTCTTGTGGAGTGGGAAGAATTCAATTGTCAGCTCTCAGGCAATAATTCTAGCTTTTTTTTTGACCGAAACGTCGCTTTCTGTTATGTAAGGCGGGTATTTTAAGCTTTCGAGTGCAAATATTTTGAAGCCAATATTGTCCACTTTTCATGCATTTCTCACTTTACCAAACAAAGCTTTAAAGCGCGAAAAAGGTACCCTTTTTTCAGGTTGAAGCGATCTCTTTAAAAGCGCGGAAAAGGTACCTTATTCTGCGGTTAAAAATCTTTTTTTTTTCTTAAAAGGTACCTTTTTTAACTTTTCAACTAATCGACTCGCATTAACAAATAAGGTAACAATTTTGCATTTGTTCTATGAGAAATAAATGCAGAAAGTTTATTTTTCTGCTCTTTTCAATTAGCAGAGTTGATCTTTTTGTAAAAAAAGCAGAATTGCCGGAATCATTCTATGACTGACCGCTGCGTATTTTGTTAGTCCACAAGGGAAGTCATAGTGGACTCACAAAAAAAATTCTAATTAACTCTGGTTTCGTTCGATTTTTCTGAAATTTTAACACAATAAAGATGGATTGCTAAGAAACATATTTATTCTTTGCCGATGTATAGTAGCTATTAACTCTAAAGAGATATATCGCTTCGAAGTCGGTGATTTGAAGTCGTTGGATTCGAACGAAGAGAATACTAAATACGCTAAAAAGGTGTTGAGTGAGGGCTATGGACTCAGTGAAAGGTTCCAGCAATTCTACTTTTCTAGAAAAAGATCAACTCTTCCACTTGAAAAGAGCAGAAAATTTAACTTTCCGCATTAATTTTTAGCGATCTCTTTAAAAGCGCGGAAAAGGTACCTTATTCTGCGGTTAAAAACGTTCCTGGATGAAAAGCGGACAATATTGACGCTAAAATATTTTCATCCGAAAGCTTAAAATGCCCGCTTTTTTTTTCTTACCTTCGTACAGGTGACTAACAAGAAAACGTACAACAGAAGGTCCTAATACTGAAATGTTGAACAGCGATATTTAAACAAGTGCTCAGTTATAAGGTAAAGTTTCGCACTTGTGAAATGATGGTACACGTTCTGTCTGTGTGTCCTGTCCTTTGGATTGTTACTAGAAATCGCTCTGAATTCTTCTAAAGTATATAACTATGCGTTATATGACCGGTTTACAAAATTCAATTGGTAATTGTATCATAGAAAAAACGCGCTTCGAATAGTCATGTTTTGCTTATCATGGAATACGTCTAAGTGTCCTACTTTGAAACACGCGAGTAACTTTCCTTGTGAAATATTTAACTTAAGCACTTCATATTAGGCAGGCGATAACGATGAACAGTTCTAAACAAGTACTGGGAATTTTGTTGTCAAACTTTAAAAAATGAGGAAGATAGAGCATTCTGAAAATGTCTTATGAAAACTTGACGATATTTAGGGCATGCGCAGTACTTTATCAAAGACAGTGACAACTTCTGCGTATATTGAATAGGTAAATATCATGCACAGTTTTTCTGTTTCAAAGCATTTGTCAATTGCTCTACGATTTTCAAAGTTACGACTATCGTAAAATAAGAAGAAATGTATGAAAAAATTCGGTACATGCGCAGTAACGACAAATTCAACGTACGCGCCTCAAATTGTGCACACTGTAAACTTAGACAGAAACAAACAACTTGTGTAAATTTTGTAGTAAAACGTTAAAAACACATGAAAAGGCAGTATTTTGAAATTTTAAGACAATGTATTGGAAAATTACGATGTTTAGAGCATGCGCAGTAACTACCAATTGAACGTACGAACATGAAATTGTGCACACTGTAAACTTAGACACAGGCAAACAACTTGTATAAATTTTGTGGTTAAAAAGTAAAAACACACGAAAATATAATACTTTGAAATTTGAAGAGAATGTATGGGGAAATGTTTATTGAAAAATGCAGCACATGCGCAGTAATGACCAATTGAACGTACGAAAATGACATTATACACACTGTAAACTTCGACACAGACAAACAACTTGTATAAATTTTGTGGCTAAAAGGTAAAAAGACACGGAAATATAATACTTTGAAATTTTAAGACAATCGATGGGAAAGTGTTTGCGCGGGAACTGTTGTGTGCACATTCCACGTTCCGTTCTTATAGGATTTAAAATGCTTACAAGGGGGAACAAACTCTTAATTGTGCAAGGAATAAGTCTTACCCGTCCAAGGAGCGAATTTTCTGATTCAGAAGTGCAGCTTATGCGAAATAAATTGAAATCGAGTTCGGCAATTTCAAGTGTTCGCCGCGCGCGTGAATTTTGTAAAATGAGCATAGTTAACTCGAAGTGTAATATTTCCTCTAAAAAGCAGGTATACAACTATATTCTTCCGTATAAGCAAACCCTACAGAATCTAGTACACTGAAAATCTGAATTCTCTTTTCAAGTATACACTATAACTGTGTACTGAAATGTTGAACAGCCATATTTAAACAAGTGCTCAGTTATAAGGTGAAGTTTCGCACTTGTGAAATGATGGTACACGTTCTGTCTGTGTGTCCTGTCCTTTGGATTGTTACTAGAAATCGCTCTGAATTCTTCTAAAGTATATAACTATGCGTTATATGACCGGTTTACAAAATTCAATTGGTAATTGTATCATAGAAAAAACGCGCTTCGAATAGTCATGTTTTGCTTATCATGGAATACGGCTAAGTGTCCTACTTTGAAACACGCGAGTAACTTTCCTTGTGAAATATTTAACTTAAGCACTTCATATTAGGCAGGCGATAACGATGAACAGTTCTAAACAAGTACTGGGAATTTTGTTGTCAAACTTTAAAAAATGAGGAAACGCGGAAGCGCGGAAACGCGGAAACGCGGAAGCTCATAGACATAAATTCTCACCGGAGTGTACATTTTCGAAATCCGAGTAGATACATATACAGTCATACCTCTATCACACGTACACCGAAAGGACAGAGCGAGGTGTCCCTATTTGAGAGGTTTCTATTTTGCAGGTCATTATTATAATCACATCTCTTAAACGAAAATGGTGATCTATCATTTCAATTTTATTTTCCGAAACAGTGCTTGGTAGAGAACATTCAGGTAAATTTTCAAAAAAACTCATCGCTAAATTTTATTTCTCAGGAATCACCTTAAATGGCGCCGAGTGGATCCCTTAGGCAAAAGTTTTGACTAATTAACTCTGGTTTCGTTCGATTTTTCTGAAATTTTAACACAATAAAGATGGATTGCTAAGAAACATATTTAGTCTTTGCCGATGTATAGTAGCTATTAACTCTAAAGAGATATATCGCTTCGAAGTCGGTGATTTGAAGTCGTTGGATTCGAACGAAGAGAATACTAAATACGCTAAAAAGGTGTTGAGTGAGGGCTATGGACTCAGTGAAAGGTTCCAGCAATTCTACTTTTCTAGAAAAAGATCAACTCTTCCACTTGAAAAGAGCAGAAAATTTAACTTTCCGCATTAATTTTTAGCGATCTCTTTTAAGACAATCGATGGGAAAGTGTTTGCGCGGGAACTGTTGTGTGCACATTCCACGTTCCGTTCTTATAGGATTTAAAATGCTTACAAGGGGGAACAAACTCTTAATTGTGCAAGGAATAAGTCTTACCCGTCCAAGGAGCGAATTTTCTGATTCAGAAGTGCAGCTTATGCGAAATAAATTGAAATCGAGTTCGGCAATTTCAAGTGTACGGCGCGCGCGTGAATTTTGTAAAATGAGCATAGTTAACTCGAAGTGTAATATTTCCTCTAAAAAGCAGGTATACAACTATATTCTTCCGTATAAGCAAACCCTAAAGAATCTAGTACACTGAAAATCTGAATTCTCTTTTCAAGTATACACTATAACTGTGTACTGAAATGTTGAACAGCGATATTTAAACAAGTACTCAGTTATAAGGTGAAGTTTCGCACTTGTGAAATGATGGTACACGTTCTGTCTGTGTGTCCTGTCCTTTGGATTGTTACTAGAAATCGCTCTGAATTCTTCTAAAGTATATAACTATGCGTTATATGACCGGTTTACAAAATTCAATTGGTAATTGTATCATAGAAAAAACGCGCTTCGAATAGTCATGTTTTGCTTATCATGGAATACGGCTAAGTGTCCTACTTTGAAACACGCGAGTAACTTTCCTTGTGAAATATTTAACTTAAGCACTTCATATTAGGCAGGCGATAACGATGAACAGTTCTAAACAAGTACTGGGAATTTTGTTGTCAAACTTTAAAAAATGAGGAAACGCGGAAGCGCGGAAACGCGGAAGCTCATAGACATAAATTCTCACCGGAGTGTACATTTTCGAAATCCGAGTAGATACATATACAGTCATACCTCTATCACACGTACACCGAAAGGACAGAGCGAGGTGTCCCTATTTGAGAGGTTTCTATTTTGCAGGTCATTATTATAATCACATCTCTTAAACGAAAATGGTGATCTATCATTTTAATTTTATTTTCCGAAACAGTGCTTGGTAGAGAACATTCAGGTAAATTTTCAAAAAAAATCATCGCTAAATTTTATTTCTCAGGAATCACCTTAAATGGCGCCGAGTGGATCCCTTAGGCAAAAGTTTTGACTAGATGATGGGATGCAAAAGAGAGAAAACACTTATTTGCGCTAATATTCAAGTCATTACTGCACTTTTCAATAACATGCGGACTCTAAAACATTTTTAGAGCATGGCATAATGGCTCATAGCCCATGATCGCTAAGCCAATGAAAACTCTTGAATATTAAATTATTTGCAGATAAAAAATACTAAAAAGGCAAACTGTCAGAATCAAACAAGACTCTTCAGGGGATTTAATGACAATAATATTCATAACCATGCTTTATATACTATAAAATTTACATAATTACCATTTGAAATGTCTAAATGGCAAGGTTTGGGCTAGAGGCTTAAGATAAAATTCGGTAAATGCTGAAAGGTTTTCAATGGCGGTGCGCAGCACGATGTAATGAGCCGAAGGGGATTCCCCTGGATGGGTTTTGATGGTTCCAAAAGCCTTGTCAGGCTTGGCATTGCCATTGACAACCCAATTAGCAATTTCTTCTTATATATATAGAAATATATAAAGGTAGAATAAACAGAAGAAGATGCGAACTTTTCTCTTTGTGGTCTTTAATACATGGACGTTTCGCCCGTTCGGGCTTCTTCAGCACTTACAAAATCGATACTTGGATGTTGGTTAACCAACATCGTTTACACATCTATAGAAAAATATAAATATAAAAATATAAAAACATATATGTATATACACACATATAACTTAACTTAACTTATTATATTAAATTATTTCCAGATAAAAAATAACTGTCAGAATCAAACTAGTTTGTTATTCAGTTGGAGCTAAAGAAAATTTTAAGCCCAACAGGGTTTTATGTTCTAATATCTATAGGAGTGTGGCTAATTTTGGATACCTATTTGGCGTTCCTGGCCCTTAATCCAAGGGAAGTTGATGGGGTGTGGTTTCTTTGTACTTGTATCCATAGTATCAAGTCAGTCTGACTTGTGCTGAGTGAAGAACATGCTATATACTTAGTAGAATTAGCATAGCTTTCAGGCATTGACTATGATTTTAAGGCAGTTTAGTGTCCAATGATTGAGGCAATATTTAAATAAACAATAAACTTATTTGATTGTACCATTACTACTTGGATAACCCAGTAACTCTAGAGCTGAGACAAAAGTCCCGACTTGTGGAAGGGATGCCGCTTTCCGGTGGATGTCACAAATGATTCCCTGACAACTCAAGAACAGGATCCATCCACAAAGACCAAGTTCCGGAATCAACTTACTAACTCTTGGTTTAGATTTCCAGATCACCAGTAGGAGACCTTCTTTGTCAAGCTTCCATGCCACACCCTGTCAAAACAAGACCTCAAAACCAGAGAGATATCACAGTTGTCAGGATTTGACTATCATTATTGTACAACGAAATTTATTTAGTTGATAAAATCCTTTCAGACATCACATCAACTATAAATAAAAGCTAACATAAAAAATATATCTATATGTACATATGCATAACTTAAATAAAAGTAGCTGTATCAAGGTAACAAGATAAATGAATGAAAATTTATAATTAATATTTATTGAGGCAATTTCTTGCAAAGGGCTTTCATGTGATATGATGTCATCAGCCTGAATTTTTCCACAGAAGGGAGG
>CAXHUQ010000723.1:0-17356 GCA_964020085.1 Micromussa lordhowensis | reverse complement strand
ATGGAAAAGGCATTCTCTCAGCACAAAGTTCTGCATGTTTTTGAGTCATAACTGTGCGAGTTCTTATGTGTGTTTCTACCTAAAAGTTATTTCATGTCTGTTGCCATTTGGCTTGGCCGTACGTTTTCGCAGGACAGGTGACACGTTAAAACTGCATGACAAGCTCTCCTGTCACCCAACACAAAGCAGTAAAATAATATTACTAGCGCTTACCAGTCAAGCCAACGGTTCAGAAGCGTCAGCTCTTCCTTAGTTTGAGGACGTTCGACATCGCCTTGACGCTGTAGAAGTGTTGCCTGTGTTCTTAGCTGCTTAATGACAGGGATGTCCTGGTAAACGGGTGCGCTCTCCCGGTGAAGGAATTTCGCAGGATACAGAAGCGAAGAGCAGTGGTTGGATATGGTGGCAGCTGACAAATTTCGTTGGTCCTGCAAAAGGAGAGAGAGAGAGAGAGAGAGAAAAAAAGCATTACACTGTTTATCAAGATTCAGGAAGTAGCCCTGAACAGTCAGTCGAAAACAATAACTAACAAGCTTTAATGGAAGAGGACGATTATGTTGGCACATCTTTTCTAATCGATAAATTTCAAAATAAATACTCAAAATAGCTTTGTCTAATTGCGATTTCTATTTCATCCATTTATTCATTTACCTACTTATTTACCTACTTATTTATTTATTTATTTATTTATTTGCTAGACGTGCATTTGTTTCATCTCTTTACTGGTATGTAACACTAACATTTGATTTACTCTTTAAACAGTCTTACTCGCTACCCGCCTAGATTAGCCTCAGCTATTTGCGGGTTAGCGTTGTTTTTGTAAAATTTTGTTGATTTAATAATAAACTTGAACTTGAACTTGAAACTTGAAAATAACTATCAAGTACAGCAAAGAAAAAGGCCACAGCAGCAAAGCCAAGGTCCAAGATTTGGATGAAAAATTACAGAGCTGTACCAAAAATTGCGAAAATGACCCGTCGAAAGAAAACCTTGAAGAACTGGAATGTTTACAAGCAACAAGTATTTCTTAAATTTAGAAAAATCAAATAAGAAAAAAAAGCTGTGTACGGAAAATTGTTACAGGTGACGGAACAATTACAGCTAATCCCATGTTGTGCAAATCGAAATTGTAACAATGCAATAAGATTGTTTGGATTATTTCCCTGAGTAACAATAGGTTCCGGGTCTAAGTCGATATCACCTGAAGTAAATAACTTTGCCCTTGAAGCACAATAGCTATGATTTCATTTCTTACACTTCATATTGAACAACATGTACAAGTTCATCATCAAAGACAACTGACACTTGAGCGGCCCTTTTATGTTTCGCAGTTCTTGTTTTGAAAACAAACACAATCAAGAGCAAAATACAACTTTCACCCTTTTGCACGAGTGATTCCAACTGGTTTACATATACACATATTTCTGGTTTTGAGATAAAATTTTTTCTAATGCTGATCACTGTCAGTGGTAAATAAGTTCAGAATTTTCTTCCACGGTAATCTCGATGGTAGAATTGGGCATTCCGCAAAGTTTGGAAAAGTCAATATCAATTGGTTTACCGTCGACATATTGATTTGTTTACATCTGAGCGAGTGACACATATTCTGCCCCCTAACAATTAGTCGTTTCTACGCTCCGCGTATCCACGACTAAAAAAAAATATTTTTGTTCAGTAAACATGCCTTAAACTGTTACAAGCTCAATTTTGTGGTCAAAAAAATGCAGGGCTCGACTCGTACACCGGGAAGTACGGTTTTAACAAGAATAACAATAGTTGTAAATATCACTTTTTAGAAGTGAAATTTTGACCTCACGTACTTGCAGGAAAACAAATTCTGCAGTCAATAAGATGAATTCACGCATCAGATACTGTAATCGATATACCCTGAAACACGACTGTGTCTGGCGTGCAAATTTCAGGCTGAAACGTTCGTTGAACTTTACAGTATGAACTGATTCCACAAATTTTTATAACGGAAACTGTGGTAGTTTCCGTTCAGAAAACACAATCTTTCTGAAGACTTTAGTCTCCTTTGAGCAGATGTTTACAAATGGATTTCAAAACTAGAAACATAAATGACACGTCACAACATGGCCGCTCAATTTCGGCCCAGTTCCCACGCAAACGTCAAAAAATTCATTACACGTCACCTTGAGAAAATCCAGATAAGATTCCAACAGAGACTGACGTAGGAAGACGTCGGGTTGCAGTATCACACCAGGGCGAGACCTCAAGAATCCAAGAAAGCCTAAGGGCATGAAAAGGGAAAATCAATTCGTTTGCACATCGTAAAATCGTTAAATTATTGAACAACACTGTGCGAGCGAAATAACTCAGACAATAAACTCACATAATATTCTTTCCTGGGTTTTCTGGTATGTCGATGTTGCCAAAGGTCTTGCTTGTCTTTCCAGCTGGACTGGACGAGTGAAGAAGGTTTTCAGTTCGCGCAGAAATGTCTGCATTTCCAGCGGCAATTGTCCAATGTCCAATGCATATGACTGTTTGCGAAGTTTGAATTCGGTCATGGGTACGACGCAGTTGCTTTCTTCTTCTGTTGATTCTTCTGGTTTTTCTTCTGTTGATTCTTCTGGATTTTCTGGTGATTCTTCTGGTTTTTCTGGTGATTCTTCTGCTGTCGTTTCTTCTGTGCACGTGGTTGCTCCTTCTTCGATCAGATCGTCGCAATCAACGTCTGTTTCTGTCTGCAACATGAAATTGCTCGTGCGTGGCCTCTTAGAAGGCGTTTGGAGCTGAATATCGGATTCATCTGAGCTCGACTCGTCTGAAGAAGTCAGCCGGTAGGAAACGATGGACTGCATGGCGCCGAGGGAAGAGGTGAAAAAGATCGAAGTTCACAGAGTTTTTCGTGGTCATTCGGTCAAAACAGAGATCCATTGACGAAATGGCTGACGGGAATTTTTTCATTCTCGTTCCCATATCCCTTTTTGAGGCCTCTAACCCAGGAGAGCTGGAAACTAGCAAAGGATCCAGCTCTTGTGGAGTGGGAAGAATTCAATTGTCAGCTCTCAGGCAATAATTCTAGCTTTTTTTTTGACCGAAACGTCGCTTTCTGTTATGTAAGGCGGGTATTTTAAGCTTTCGAGTGCAAATATTTTGAAGCCAATATTGTCCACTTTTCATGCATTTCTCACTTTACCAAACAAAGCTTTAAAGCGCGAAAAAGGTACCCTTTTTTCAGGTTGAAGCGATCTCTTTAAAAGCGCGGAAAAGGTACCTTATTCTGCGGTTAAAAATCTTTTTTTTTTTCTTAAAAGGTACCTTTTTTAACTTTTCAACTAATCGACTCGCATTAACAAATAAGGTAACAATTTTGCATTTGTTCTATGAGAAATAAATGCAGAAAGTTTATTTTTCTGCTCTTTTCAATTAGCAGAGTTGATCTTTTTGTAAAAAAAGCAGAATTGCCGGAATCATTCTATGACTGACCGCTGCGTATTTTGTTAGTCCACAAGGGAAGTCATAGTGGACTCACAAAAAAAATTCTAATTAACTCTGGTTTCGTTCGATTTTTCTGAAATTTTAACACAATAAAGATGGATTGCTAAGAAACATATTTAGTCTTTGCCGATGTATAGTAGCTATTAACTCTAAAGAGATATATCGCTTCGAAGTCGGTGATTTGAAGTCGTTGGATTCGAACGAAGAGAATACTAAATACGCTAAAAAGGTGTTGAGTGAGGGCTATGGACTCAGTGAAAGGTTCCAGCAATTCTACTTTTCTAGAAAAAGATCAACTCTTCCACTTGAAAAGAGCAGAAAATTTAACTTTCCGCATTAATTTTTAGCGATCTCTTTAAAAGCGCGGAAAAGGTACCTTATTCTGCGGTTAAAAACGTTCCTGGATGAAAAGCGGACAATATTGACGCTAAAATATTTTCATCCGAAAGCTTAAAATGCCCGCTTTTTTTTTCTTACCTTCGTACAGGTGACTAACAAGAAAACGTACAACAGAAGGTCCTAATACTGAAATGTTGAACAGCGATATTTAAACAAGTGCTCAGTTATAAGGTAAAGTTTCGCACTTGTGAAATGATGGTACACGTTCTGTCTGTGTGTCCTGTCCTTTGGATTGTTACTAGAAATCGCTCTGAATTCTTCTAAAGTATATAACTATGCGTTATATGACCGGTTTACAAAATTCAATTGGTAATTGTATCATAGAAAAACGCGCTTCGAATAGTCATGTTTTGCTTATCATGGAATACGTCTAAGTGTCCTACTTTGAAACACGCGAGTAACTTTCCTTGTGAAATATTTAACTTAAGCACTTCATATTAGGCAGGCGATAACGATGAACAGTTCTAAACAAGTACTGGGAATTTTGTTGTCAAACTTTAAAAAATGAGGAAGATAGAGCATTCTGAAAATGTCTTATGAAAACTTGACGATATTTAGGGCATGCGCAGTACTTTATCAAAGACAGTGACAACTTCTGCGTATATTGAATAGGTAAATATCATGCACAGTTTTTCTGTTTCAAAAAGCATTTGTCAATTGCTCTACGATTTTCAAAGTTACGACTATCGTAAAATAAGAAGAAATGTATGAAAAAATTCGGTACATGCGCAGTAACGACAAATTCAACGTACGCGCCTCAAATTGTGCACACTGTAAACTTAGACAGAAACAAACAACTTGTGTAAATTTTGTAGTAAAACGTTAAAAACACATGAAAAAGGCAGTATTTTGAAATTTTAAGACAATGTATTGGAAAATTACGATGTTTAGAGCATGCGCAGTAACTACCAATTGAACGTACGAACATGAAATTGTGCACACTGTAAACTTAGACACAGGCAAACAACTTGTATAAATTTGTGGTTAAAAAGTAAAAACACACGAAAATATAATACTTTGAATTTGAAGAGAATGTATGGGGAAATGTTTATTGAAAAATGCAGCACATGCGCAGTAATGACCAATTGAACGTACGAAAATGACATTATACACACTGTAAACTTCGACACAGACAAACAACTTGTATAAATTTTGTGGCTAAAAGGTAAAAAGACACGGAAATATAATACTTTGAAATTTTAAGACAATCGATGGGAAAGTGTTTGCGCGGGAACTGTTGTGTGCACATTCCACGTTCCGTTCTTATAGGATTTAAAATGCTTACAAGGGGGAACAAACTCTTATTGTGCAAGGAATAAGTCTTACCCGTCCAAGGAGCGAATTTTCTGATTCAGAAGTGCAGCTTATGCGAAATAAATTGAAATCGAGTTCGGCAATTTCAAGTGTTCGCCGCGCGCGTGAATTTTGTAAAATGAGCATAGTTAACTCGAAGTGTAATATTTCCTCTAAAAAGCAGGTATACAACTATATTCTTCCGTATAAGCAAACCCTACAGAATCTAGTACACTGAAAATCTGAATTCTCTTTTCAAGTATACACTATAACTGTGTACTGAAATGTTGAACAGCCATATTTAAACAAGTGCTCAGTTATAAGGTGAAGTTTCGCACTTGTGAAATGATGGTACACGTTCTGTCTGTGTGTCCTGTCCTTTGGATTGTTACTAGAAATCGCTCTGAATTTTCTAAAGTATATAACTATGCGTTATATGACCGGTTTACAAAATTCAATTGGTAATTGTATCATAGAAAAAACGCGCTTCGAATAGTCATGTTTTGCTTATCATGGAATACGGCTAAGTGTCCTACTTTGAAACACGCGAGTAACTTTCCTTGTGAAATATTTAACTTAAGCACTTCATATTAGGCAGGCGATAACGATGAACAGTTCTAAACAAGTACTGGGAATTTTGTTGTCAAACTTTAAAAAATGAGGAAACGCGGAAGCGCGGAAACGCGGAAACGCGGAAGCTCATAGACATAAATTCTCACCGGAGTGTACATTTTCGAAATCCGAGTAGATACATATACAGTCATACCTCTATCACACGTACACCGAAAGGACAGAGCGAGGTGTCCCTATTTGAGAGGTTTCTATTTTGCAGGTCATTATTATAATCACATCTCTTAAACGAAAATGGTGATCTATCATTTCAATTTTATTTTCCGAAACAGTGCTTGGTAGAGAACATTCAGGTAAATTTTCAAAAAAACTCATCGCTAAATTTTATTTCTCAGGAATCACCTTAAATGGCGCCGAGTGGATCCCTTAGGCAAAAGTTTTGACTAATTAACTCTGGTTTCGTTCGATTTTTCTGAAATTTTAACACAATAAAGATGGATTGCTAAGAAACATATTTAGTCTTTGCCGATGTATAGTAGCTATTAACTCTAAAGAGATATATCGCTTCGAAGTCGGTGATTTGAAGTCGTTGGATTCGAACGAAGAGAATACTAAATACGCTAAAAAGGTGTTGAGTGAGGGCTATGGACTCAGTGAAAGGTTCCAGCAATTCTACTTTTCTAGAAAAAGATCAACTCTTCCACTTGAAAAGAGCAGAAAATTTAACTTTCCGCATTAATTTTTAGCGATCTCTTTTAAGACAATCGATGGGAAAGTGTTTGCGCGGGAACTGTTGTGTGCACATTCCACGTTCCGTTCTTATAGGATTTAAAATGCTTACAAGGGGGAACAAACTCTTAATTGTGCAAGGAATAAGTCTTACCCGTCCAAGGAGCGAATTTTCTGATTCAGAAGTGCAGCTTATGCGAAATAAATTGAAATCGAGTTCGGCAATTTCAAGTGTACGGCGCGCGCGTGAATTTTGTAAAATGAGCATAGTTAACTCGAAGTGTAATATTTCCTCTAAAAAGCAGGTATACAACTATATTCTTCCGTATAAGCAAACCCTACAGAATCTAGTACACTGAAAATCTGAATTCTCTTTTCAAGTATACACTATAACTGTGTACTGAAATGTTGAACAGCGATATTTAAACAAGTACTCAGTTATAAGGTGAAGTTTCGCACTTGTGAAATGATGGTACACGTTCTGTCTGTGTGTCCTGTCCTTTGGATTGTTACTAGAAATCGCTCTGAATTCTTCTAAAGTATATAACTATGCGTTATATGACCGGTTTACAAAATTCAATTGGTAATTGTATCATAGAAAAAACGCGCTTCGAATAGTCATGTTTTGCTTATCATGGAATACGGCTAAGTGTCCTACTTTGAAACACGCGAGTAACTTTCCTTGTGAAATATTTAACTTAAGCACTTCATATTAGGCAGGCGATAACGATGAACAGTTCTAAACAAGTACTGGGAATTTTGTTGTCAAACTTTAAAAAATGAGGAAACGCGGAAGCGCGGAAACGCGGAAGCTCATAGACATAAATTCTCACCGGAGTGTACATTTTCGAAATCCGAGTAGATACATATACAGTCATACCTCTATCACACGTACACCGAAAGGACAGAGCGAGGTGTCCCTATTTGAGAGGTTTCTATTTTGCAGGTCATTATTATAATCACATCTCTTAAACGAAAATGGTGATCTATCATTTTAATTTTATTTTCCGAAACAGTGCTTGGTAGAGAACATTCAGGTAAATTTTCAAAAAAAATCATCGCTAAATTTTATTTCTCAGGAATCACCTTAAATGGCGCCGAGTGGATCCCTTAGGCAAAAGTTTTGACTAGATGATGGGATGCAAAAGAGAGAAAACACTTATTTGCGCTAATATTCAAGTCATTACTGCACTTTTCAATAACATGCGGACTCTAAAACATTTTTAGAGCATGGCATAATGGCTCATAGCCCATGATCGCTAAGCCAATGAAAACTCTTGAATATTAAATTATTTGCAGATAAAAAATACTAAAAAGGCAAACTGTCAGAATCAAACAAGACTCTTCAGGGGATTTAATGACAATAATATTCATAACCATGCTTTATATACTATAAAATTTACATAATTACCATTTGAAATGTCTAAATGGCAAGGTTTGGGCTAGAGGCTTAAGATAAAATTCGGTAAATGCTGAAAGGTTTTCAATGGCGGTGCGCAGCACGATGTAATGAGCCGAAGGGGATTCCCCTGGATGGGTTTTGATGGTTCCAAAAGCCTTGTCAGGCTTGGCATTGCCATTGACAACCCAATTAGCAATTTCTTCTTATATATATAGAAATATATAAAGGTAGAATAAACAGAAGAAGATGCGAACTTTTCTCTTTGTGGTCTTTAATACATGGACGTTTCGCCCGTTCGGGCTTCTTCAGCACTTACAAAATCGATACTTGGATGTTGGTTAACCAACATCGTTTACACATCTATAGAAAAATATAAATATAAAAATATAAAAACATATATGTATATACACACATATAACTTAACTTAACTTATTATATTAAATTATTTCCAGATAAAAAATAACTGTCAGAATCAAACTAGTTTGTTATTCAGTTGGAGCTAAAGAAAATTTTAAGCCCAACAGGGTTTTATGTTCTAATATCTATAGGAGTGTGGCTAATTTTGGATACCTATTTGGCGTTCCTGGACCCTTAATCCAAGGGAAGTTGATGGGGTGTGGTTTCTTTGTACTTGTATCCATAGTATCAAGTCAGTCTGACTTGTGCTGAGTGAAGAACATGCTATATACTTAGTAGAATTAGCATAGCTTTCAGGCATTGACTATGATTTTAAGGCAGTTTAGTGTCCAATGATTGAGGCAATATTTAAATAAACAATAAACTTATTTGATTGTACCATTACTACTTGGATAACCCAGTAACTCTAGAGCTGAGACAAAAGTCCCGACTTGTGGAAGGGATGCCGCTTTCCGGTGGATGTCACAAATGATTCCCTGACAACTCAAGAACAGGATCCATCCACAAAGACCAAGTTCCGGAATCAACTTACTAACTCTTGGTTTAGATTTCCAGATCACCAGTAGGAGACCTTCTTTGTCAAGCTTCCATGCCACACCCTGTCAAAACAAGACCTCAAAACCAGAGAGATATCACAGTTGTCAGGATTTGACTATCATTATTGTACAACGAAATTTATTTAGTTGATAAAATCCTTTCAGACATCACATCAACTATAAATAAAAGCTAACATAAAAAATATATCTATATGTACATATGCATAACTTAAATAAAAGTAGCTGTATCAAGGTAACAAGATAAATGAATGAAAATTTATAATTAATATTTATTGAGGCAATTTCTTGCAAAGGGCTTTCATGTGATATGATGTCATCAGCCTGAATTTTTCCACAGAAGGGAGGACAAGAGATTCTATTGTCAATTTCTGCTTATGCTAGATCAAGTGTGGAGTGTAGAACTTGAAGTAAGCACTGCTGAGTTACTCCATAAGACACTGGGCTTTACTGGGCCCGTTGGACATGGTTGGACCTGGTTTTCGAAACATATATAATAAGATAATGAATGATAAGATAATGAATTGAAGACTTCATCAAAGACTACACTTTCATCCCAACAAGCCTGTTAGGTGATCTCTCACTCTTCAGGGGGATTTTAGAGACAATAATATTCATAGCCATGCTTTATACACTATACAATTTACATACCGGTAATTACTGTTGCAGAGAATTTGAAATGTCTAAATATTTAAATAAACAATAAACTTATTTGATTGTACCATTACTACTTGGATAACCCAGTAACTCTAGAGCTGAGACATGCCAAAAGTCCCGACTTGCGGAAGGGATGCCGCTTTCCGGTGGAGGTCACAAATGATTCCCTGACAACTCAAGAACAGGATCCATCCACAAAGACCAAGTTCCGGAATCAACTTACCAACTCTTGGTTTACATTTCCAGATCACCAGTAGGAGACCTTCTTTGTCAAGCTTCCATACCACACCCTGTCAAAACAAGACCTCAAAACCAGAGAGATATCACAGTTGTCAGGATTTGACTATCATTATTGTACAACTAAATTTATTTAGTTGATAAAATCCTTTCAGACATCACATCAACTATAAATAAAAGCTAACATAAAAAATATATCTATATGTACATATGCATAACTTAAATAAAAGTAGCTGTATCAAGGTAACAAGATAAATGAATGAAAATTTATAATTAATATTTATTGAGGCAATTTCTTGCAAAGGGCTTTCATGTGATATGATGTCATCAGCCTGAATTTTTCCACAGAAGGGAGGACAAGAGATTCTATTGTCAATTTCTGCTTATGCTAGATCAAGTGTGGAGTGTAGAACTTGAAGTAAGCACTGCTGAGTTACTCCATAAGACACTGGGCTTTACTGGGCCCGTTGGACATGGTTGGACCTGGTTTTCGAAACATATATAATAAGATAATGAATGATAAGATAATGAATTGAAGACTTCATCGAAGACTACACTTTCATCCCAACAAGCCTGTTAGGTGATCTATCACTCTTCAGGGGGATTTTAAAGACAATAATATTCATAGCCATGCTTTGTACACTATACAATTGACATACCGGTAATTACTGCCGCAGAGAATTTGAAATGTCTAAATATTTAAATAAACAATAAACTCATTTGATTGTACCAACTTGGATAACTTAGTAACTCTAGAGCTGATACATGCAAAAACTCCCGACTTGTGGAAGGGATACCGCTTTCCGGTGGATGTCACAAATGATTCCCTGACAACTCAAGAACAGGATCCATCCACGAAGACCAAGTTCCGGAATCAACTTCCCAACTCTTGGGTTAGATTTCCAGATCACCACTAGGAGGCCTTCTTTGTCAAGCTTCCTTGCCATACTCTGTCAAAACAAGACCTCAAAACCAGAGAGATAGCACAGTTGTCAGGATTTGACTATGATTAAGACAGTTTAGTGTGCTATTATTGTACAACTACATTTATTTAGTTGATAAAATCCTTTCAGACATCACATCAACAATAAATAAAAGCTAACATAAAAAATATATCTATACGTACATATGCATAACTTACATAAAAGTAAATATATCAAGGTAGCAAGATAAATGAATGAAAATTTATAATTAATATTATAATTATAATTATATTGAGGCAATTGATTGCAAAGGGCTTTCATGTGATATGATACCATGAGCCTGAATTTTTCCAAGACCAATAATTTCTATAAGACCAAGTGTCTTATAGAGTAACTTAAGCAGTGCTTACCTGAAGTTATACACTCCAAACTTTATATAGCATAACCAGGAAATGAAACTAGAATCTCTTGGCCACCTGTGGAAATATTTAGGCTCATGTCATCATATCACAGGAAAGCCCTTTGCAAGCAATTGCATCAATAATGGCACACTAGACAGCCTTTAAATCATAGTCAATGCCTGAAAACTGTGCTATCTCTACCTAGTATATAGCATGTTCTCCACTCAGCACAAGTCAAAGCCACTTGATACTAGGCATAAGAGTACAAAGAAACCACACCCAAACACCTTCACTTGGATTACGGGACAGGAACTCCAAATAGATATCCAAAATTAGGCACACTCCTGGAGATATTAGTACATAAAACCCTGTTGGGCTTAAAATTTTAATTTGGCTTCAACTTAATAACAAACTAGTTTGATTCTGACAGTTTTGCATATTTCTGATATACAACCCCAACCTCTGTCGAGAAAAGTCAAAGTCAAATTGAAATTGAAATCCAAAAAATCGAAATGGCTTAATCAAGTCAAGCTGGTTTGATAAAGTTTACAGACGAAAATAACTTAATAGCACCATATTAACAGACCCCATTTTCAAAACTCCAGGTAGATATAGATATATGTATTATAATAAGATAATGAATTGAAGACTTCATCAAAAACTACACTTTCATCCCAACAAGCCTGTTCCGTGATCTCTCACTCTTCAGGGGGATTTTAAAGACAATAATATTCATAGCCATGCTTTATACACTATAAAATTTACATACCACTAATTACTGTTGCAGAGAATTTGAAATGTCTAAATATTTAAATAAATGATAAACTAAGACATTTCTTAACTCTGGACTTAAAAATATTCTCATTTGTTCCATCAGGTGACATCTATAACAGCCTCAAGTGAGAAATCAGTCTTATAAAGTGTCATTTGGAGTGGCTCGACTAACAAAATGGCTATCAACTTGAAGTGCCAGCTTTCAAGCTGAAACGTTGCTTTCCAGTGGACGCCACAACTGATTCCCTGACCCGGATGCATCCACAAACAACCAAGTTCAGGCCAACTCTTAGATCAGATTTCCAGATCAACTAGGTGGCC
This sequence comes from Micromussa lordhowensis, assembly GCA_964020085.1. Lineage (NCBI taxonomy): Eukaryota > Metazoa > Cnidaria > Anthozoa > Scleractinia > Lobophylliidae > Micromussa > Micromussa lordhowensis. Next base: position 5,214 of record CAXHUQ010000723.1, on the reverse strand, counting down.
TTGTCAAGTTTCCTCGCCTTGTTACCCTGCCAAAACAATTACCCCAGTTTGTCAACTCACCAAAATAAAATCATGTTTCACAATACAGTTTCCTCCTCTGACTTCCACCGCTGAACTATGAAAGGTTCATACCTGTAGAATGCAGAATCGGCTTAATTCAGCCTGTTTGGGCAGCCTTGAACTGAAAATGAAAAATGAAAGTCAAGGTAAATCCAGTCCAACAGACCCCAAAAGACGTTCCTGGATCAAATTTTGCAGGGTGATTGTATGGTGACTGTATGGTTTGCAAGAAAATTTTTTCACTAGGCGGGCTCGAGAACAAACGTATGTATGTTGGGCAGGTGTACGTGGCAGTAGTTCACCCCCCGTTGGGGGGAGAGGGGAGGGGCGTTTGACTCCAAAGTCAATTGCTTGGGGTGTGAATTTGGTGACTGTATGGTTTTGCAAGAAAATTGGCAGCAAGTCGAGAATAGTTGTGGAGAGGGTGTTTTTTCACTAGGCGGGCTCGAGAACAAACGTATGTATGTTGGGCAGGTGTACGTGGCAGTAGTTCACCCCCCGTTGGGGGGAGAGGGGAGGGGCGTTTGACTCCAAAGTCAATTGCTTGGGGTGTGAATTTGGTGACTGTATGGTTTTGCAAGAAAATTGGCAGCAAGTCGAGAATAGTTGTGGAGAGGGTGTTTTTTCACTAGGCGGGCTCGAGAACAAACGTATGTATGTTGGGCAGGTGTACGTGGCAGTAGTTCACCCCCCGTTGGGGGAGAGGGGAGGGGCGTTTGACTCCAAAGTCAATTGCTTGGGGTGTGAATTTGGTGACTGTATGGTTTTGCAATAATAACGAATAATGTATGGTTTTTATATTGCTACTATTGTGCTTTACCTTCCATATTTTTCTATTGTGATGTATGTGTGTCCGTCCGACCTAAATTATCCTAAACAAATTGTAATGCTGCCTGCCTGCCCCTTTTAAGTTTTCAGTTATTTCAGGCAGCCAGACCCCGTTATATTATTTTATCTCTATCTATTTGAATAATTTATCTGCATGTATGTAAGTTTATGGGGTAAATAAATTGTTGTTTTTGTTGTTACGAACCCTCGACTGTATGTGCCTCGGGTTTGCATAACTGTCTCGAATTCTCCCAGCCCTCCTCGTGTTTACATGAGGCTATATAAAGACGGAAAAAGTGCTCTATTGCTTAAATCGAAAGCAAATTATTACAGGACTATTAAATCTACCTTCCGATTGTGCTATATCATGCGATCCTGCGATGCTGGCATCAGGCAGGTCGTCAAATGGCGGCCAGCTTATCCATCGACAGCCCTCACGAACTTCTCTGCGACTCAAGACATTTTCCTCGGACAGCAAAAAGGGACATTTAGCGCTTTCAGGCGACTGAAATACTAACTAGCCAGCTTCCGTGATCTACAAGAAACACGTCCGCCATTTTGCTTATCAACCTCGTTCCCAGGCAGCGCTCGGAAATATTTGCCTGGAAATTTTTCCGGCCTGGAAAAATGAAATTACCAACTTCCTGATTTTTTATCACAAACTTAAATTGTGGCTTGCTACTGAAATCGATTGGCACAGATCTCAGTTTTTCAAGATTCTCTGACAAAATGATAGAATGCAAGACAGATCTCATCAAGTCACTAAACTGTTTATTGTGTCAATAAATTCTAAGAATGAAATAATACAATGCAATTACAATGCAACACACATCTTATGAGAATTGCCGACTTAATCGGACTTGAGAACCTGCATAACGAAGGCTTATCCCCGACTACCAGTAACGAGTATTATTCTCACGATATCATTCCTACGACTGATTAAACTATTCTGGGAGTACATGTAGTGACTTTCACCACTCAAAACATAAATTGTCGACGTTGGGAGAACATCGGCGTTGATCAAATTCCTTTTCACCTCTTCACACGTTGTTCCTCAGTTCCCACCATGCAATCCGAACGCTCCCTACCGGCTGACTTCGTCCGACGAGTCAAGCTCAGATGAATGAAAAATATTAGCTCGCAATAAAATTCCCTCAATAATATTGTTGCTACAACTGATCAGACTATTCTGGGAATAAAGATAAATTTACACCATAACATTACTGCCATTTTTCCTGCCGTGTATTTCGACCTTCAAATACGACGGGAATTTGCCAGTTAACCAAACTTGATTTGCACAGGTAATCACGCGGTTTCGAGTTCAATTTGGAATCAATTTCAGAAAAGCTGAAAGTGCAAATTAATTCCAAATTGAACGAGAAAAAACCCGTGAAAACACTTGCGCGAAGGATGTTTTGAACTCTCTTCTCAGTGTTTTCATGCGGAATGAGCTGAATTTCCGATGAATTCGAAAGATATATTTAATGCCAAAATTGTCAGAGAATTTGAGTCCTGATCGACAGAAAAAAGCAGTTTGACATCATTCATGATCAAGAAATCACAGCTAAAAACAGACTGGCTTCTCAGACAAAAAGCCAGTTCATAGCACATGTGAGTGACAATTATTCTAATACGTCAATGCAATTCTTCCCACCAGCTGACTTCACCAGAGCAATGCAGATCCGATGAATTCGAAAAGGTAATTTGAATGCCAAAATTGAGCCCGGGCCCCTAAAATTCCATCTCATCATTCCAGACATTTCGATTATTGTTTTCAAAAGACTAAAAACATGCAGACTCACCAGTCAATGTTGAGAGAATTTCAGTCCTGATCAACGGTCTTCCAATAAAATTCCTTCTCACTACTATGTCGACAGTGAATTTCAAGACCAAAAAAATGTTGTGAGGAACTGTCAGCTGGTAAGATAATTCTATTGAACTGCGATGAAGTTTAAAGTTAAAAGTACATGTCAGAGTCTCGTGGCTAGTCATTAATTCAAGTCATTAATTCAAGTTTCCTCAGACAACACGTCAATGCAATTTTTCCCACCAGCTGACTTCACCAGAGCAATGCAGATCCGATGAATTTCGAAAAGGTAATTTGAATGCCAAAATTGAGCCCGGGCCCCTAAAATTCCATCTCATCATTCCAGACATTTCGATTATTGTTTTCAAAAGACTAAAAACATGCAGACTCACCAGTCAATGTTGAGAGAATTTCAGTCCTGATCAACGGTCTTCCAATAAAATTCCTTCTCACTACTATGTCGACAGTGAATTTCAAGACCAAAAAAATGTTGTGAGGAACTGTCAGCTGGTAAGATAATTCTATTGAACTGCGATGAAGTTTAAAGTTAAAAGTACATGTCAGAGTCTCGTGGCTAGTCATTAATTCAAGTCATTAATTCAAGTTTCCTCAGACAACACGTCAATGCAATTTTTCCCACCAGCTGACTTCACCAGAGCAATGCAGATCCGATGAATTTCGAAAAGGTAATTTGAATGCCAAAATTGAGCCCGGGCCCCTAAAATTCCATCTCATCATTCCAGACATTTCGATTATTGTTTTCAAAAGACTAAAAACATGCAGACTCACCAGTCAATGTTGAGAGAATTTCAGTCCTGATCAACGGTCTTCCAATAAAATTCCTTCTCACTACTATGTCGACAGTGAATTTCAAGACCAAAAAAATGTTGTGAGGAACTGTCAGCTGGTAAGATAATTCTATTGAACTGCGATGAAGTTTAAAGTTAAAAGTACATGTCAGAGTCTCGTGGCTAGTCATTAATTCAAGTTTCCTCAGACAACACGTCAATGCAATTTTTCCCACCAGCTGACTTCACCATAGCAATGCAGATCCGATGAATTTCGAAAAGGTAATTTGAATGCCAAAATTGAGCCCGGGCCCCTAAAATTCCATCTCATCATTCCAGACATTTCGATTATTGTTTTCAAAAGACTAAAAACATGAGGACTCACCAGTCAATGTTGAGAGAATTTCAGTCCTGATCAACGGTCTTCCAATAAAATTCCTTCTCACTACTATGTCGACAGTGAATTTCAAGACCAAAAAAATGTTGTGAGGAACTGTCAGCTGGTAAGATAATTCTATTGAACTGCGATGAAGTTTAAAGTTAAAAGTACATGTCAGAGTCTCGTGGCTAGTCATTAATTCAAGTCATCAATTCAAGTTTCCTCAGACAACACGTCAATGCAATTTTTCCCACCAGCTGACTTCACCAGAGCAATGCAGATCCGATGAATTTCGAAAAGGTAATTTGAATGCCAAAATTGAGCCCGGGCCCCTAAAATTCCATCTCATCATTCCAGACATTTCGATTATTGTTTTCAAAAGACTAAAAACATGAGGACTCACCAGTCAATGTTGAGAGAATTTCAGTCCTGATCAACGGTCTTCCAATAAAATTCCTTCTCACTACTATGTCGACAGTGAATTTCAAGACCAAAAAAATGTTGTGAGGAACTGTCAGCTGGTAAGATAATTCTATTGAACTGCGATGAAGTTTAAAGTTAAAAGTACATGTCAGAGTCTCGTGGCTAGTCATTAATTCAAGTCATTAATTCAAGTTTCCTCAGACAACACGTCAATGCAATTTTTCCCACCAGCTGACTTCACCAGAGCAATGCAGATCCGATGAATTTCGAAAAGGTAATTTGAATGCCAAAATTGAGCCCGGGCCCCTAAAATTCCATCTCATCATTCCAGACATTTCGATTATTGTTTTCAAAAGACTAAAAACATGAGGACTCACCAGTCAATGTTGAGAGAATTTCAGTCCTGATCAACGGTCTTCCAATAAAATTCCTTCTCACTACTATGTTGACAGTGAATTTCAAGACCAAAAAAATGTTGTGAGGAACTGTCAGCTGGTAAGATAATTCTATTGAACTGCGATGAAGTTTAAAGTTAAAAGTACATGTCAGAGTCTCGTGGCTAGTCATTAATTCAAGTCATTAATTCAAGTTTCCTCAGACAACACGTCAATGCAATTTTTCCCACCAGCTGACTTCACCAGAGCAATGCAGATCCGATGAATTTCGAAAAGGTAATTTGAATGCCAAAATTGAGCCCGGGCCCCTAAAATTCCATCTCATCATTCCAGACATTTCGATTATTGTTTTCAAAAGACTAAAAACATGAGGACTCACCAGTCAATGTTGAGAGAATTTCAGTCCTGATCAACGGTCTTCCAATAAAATTCCTTCTCACTACTATTTCGACAAAAAAATGTTTTGAGGAACTGTCAGCTGGTAAGATAATTCTATTGAACTGCGATGAAGTTTAAAGTTAAAAGTACATGTCA
>CAXHUQ010000722.1:0-12299 GCA_964020085.1 Micromussa lordhowensis | reverse complement strand
GCATGTCCCTGGCATTCCAGGCCAATATATGTCTGGATTTTTGAGAACGGTGTCGACTTTGGGCCAAAACTTTTTCGCCTGCCTGCCGGCGATAGCCGGCAGTCAGGCCCTTGCGGTGCTCCGAAAGTGAGGGGGGACTCCGTCATGGAGGGTAGTGGTAGAAAGCTTAGGTGTCTGGCTACCAGCTGGTACCAAGGGAAAGGCCCAGCAATTATCCTTTGGGGGGGTGGGGTGAGTCACAGAGAGAGGCATTTTGCTTAGGAAAACTGCTTATTTTCTTTGCAGGACAGCCTTTGTCAGTCATGCCCTGTGGGCTTAGTGGCTGGAAGCCAGCCAGCCAGTCACAAGCAAGCTGGGTGAGTAGAGTGTGTGTTGCCAGGCTGCCTGTGGCTGATCTGTCTAAAAATACCCTGTAATTTCTTGGAAAACTGTCAGGGTGGTTGTGCCGAGGTGAGCACGGTTTTCATAAATCCAGACATATATTGGGACAGAATGTTTTGGGAGACCCTACAGTTCAGCTGCTGTAGCCCCAGACCGGTGATGGAGAACACTTTGAGGTAGCAGGTTCAAGCTGGAGGCATGTCCCTGGCATTCCAGGCCAATATATGTCTGGATTTTTGAGAACGGTGTCGACTTTGGGCCAAAACTTTTTCGCCTGCCTGCCGGCGATAGCCGGCAGTCAGGCCCTTGCGGTGCTCCGAAAGTGAGGGGGGACTCCGTCATGGAGGGTAGTGGTAGAAAGCTTAGGTGTCTGGCTACCAGCTGGTACCAAGGGAAAGGCCCAGCAATTATCCTTTGGGGGGTGGGGTGAGTCACAGAGAGAGGCATTTTGCTTAGGAAAACTGCTTATTTTCTTTGCAGGACAGCCTTTGTCAGTCATGCCCTGTGGGCTTAGTGGCTGGAAGCCAGCCAGCCAGTCACAAGCAAGCTGGGTGAGTAGAGTGTGTGTTGCCAGGCTGCCTGTGGCTGATCTGTCTAAAAATACCCTGTAATTTCTTGGAAAACTGTCAGGGTGGTTGTGCCGAGGTGAGCACGGTTTTCATAAATCCAGACATATATTGGGACAGAATGTTTTGGGAGACCCTACAGTTCAGCTGCTGTAGCCCCAGACCGGTGATGGAGAACACTTTGAGGTAGCAGGTTCAAGCTGGAGGCATGTCCCTGGCATTCCAGGCCAATATATGTCTGGATTTTTGAGAACGGTGTCGACTTTGGGCCAAAACTTTTTCGCCTGCCTGCCGGCGATAGCCGGCAGTCAGGCCCTTGCGGTGCTCCGAAAGTGAGGGGGGACTCCGTCATGGAGGGTAGTGGTAGAAAGCTTAGGTGTCTGGCTACCAGCTGGTACCAAGGGAAAGGCCCAGCAATTATCCTTTGGGGGGTGGGGTGAGTCACAGAGAGAGGCATTTTGCTTAGGAAAACTGCTTATTTTCTTTGCAGGACAGCCTTTGTCAGTCATGCCCTGTGGGCTTAGTGGCTGGAAGCCAGCCAGCCAGTCACAAGCAAGCTGGGTGAGTAGAGTGTGTGTTGCCAGGCTGCCTGTGGCTGATCTGTCTAAAAATACCCTGTAATTTCTTGGAAAACTGTCAGGGTGGTTGTGCCGAGGTGAGCACGGTTTTCATAAATCCAGACATATATTGGGACAGAATGTTTTGGGAGACCCTACAGTTCAGCTGCTGTAGCCCCAGACCGGTGATGGAGAACACTTTGAGGTAGCAGGTTCAAGCTGGAGGCATGTCCCTGGCATTCCAGGCCAATATATGTCTGGATTTTTGAGAACGGTGTCGACTTTGGGCCAAAACTTTTTCGCCTGCCTGCCGGCGATAGCCGGCAGTCAGGCCCTTGCGGTGCTCCGAAAGTGAGGGGGGACTCCGTCATGGAGGGTAGTGGTAGAAAGCTTAGGTGTCTGGCTACCAGCTGGTACCAAGGGAAAGGCCCAGCAATTATCCTTTGGGGGGTGGGGTGAGTCACAGAGAGAGGCATTTTGCTTAGGAAAACTGCTTATTTTCTTTGCAGGACAGCCTTTGTCAGTCATGCCCTGTGGGCTTAGTGGCTGGAAGCCAGCCAGCCAGTCACAAGCAAGCTGGGTGAGTAGAGTGTGTGTTGCCAGGCTGCCTGTGGCTGATCTGTCTAAAAATACCCTGTAATTTCTTGGAAAACTGTCAGGGTGGTTGTGCCGAGGTGAGCACGGTTTTCATAAATCCAGACATATATTGGGACAGAATGTTTTGGGAGACCCTACAGTTCAGCTGCTGTAGCCCCAGACCGGTGATGGAGAACACTTTGAGGTAGCAGGTTCAAGCTGGAGGCATGTCCCTGGCATTCCAGGCCAATATATGTCTGGATTTTTGAGAACGGTGTCGACTTTGGGCCAAAACTTTTTCGCCTGCCTGCCGGCGATAGCCGGCAGTCAGGCCCTTGCGGTGCTCCGAAAGTGAGGGGGGACTCCGTCATGGAGGGTAGTGGTAGAAAGCTTAGGTGTCTGGCTACCAGCTGGTACCAAGGGAAAGGCCCAGCAATTATCCTTTGGGGGGTGGGGTGAGTCACAGAGAGAGGCATTTTGCTTAGGAAAACTGCTTATTTTCTTTGCAGGACAGCCTTTGTCAGTCATGCCCTGTGGGCTTAGTGGCTGGAAGCCAGCCAGCCAGTCACAAGCAAGCTGGGTGAGTAGAGTGTGTGTTGCCAGGCTGCCTGTGGCTGATCTGTCTAAAAATACCCTGTAATTTCTTGGAAAACTGTCAGGGTGGTTGTGCCGAGGTGAGCACGGTTTTCATAAATCCAGACATATATTGGGACAGAATGTTTTGGGAGACCCTACAGTTCAGCTGCTGTAGCCCCAGACCGGTGATGGAGAACACTTTGAGGTAGCAGGTTCAAGCTGGAGGCATGTCCCTGGCATTCCAGGCCAATATATGTCTGGATTTTTGAGAACGGTGTCGACTTTGGGCCAAAACTTTTTCGCCTGCCTGCCGGCGATAGCCGGCAGTCAGGCCCTTGCGGTGCTCCGAAAGTGAGGGGGGACTCCGTCATGGAGGGTAGTGGTAGAAAGCTTAGGTGTCTGGCTACCAGCTGGTACCAAGGGAAAGGCCCAGCAATTATCCTTTGGGGGGTGGGGTGAGTCACAGAGAGAGGCATTTTGCTTAGGAAAACTGCTTATTTTCTTTGCAGGACAGCCTTTGTCAGTCATGCCCTGTGGGCTTAGTGGCTGGAAGCCAGCCAGCCAGTCACAAGCAAGCTGGGTGAGTAGAGTGTGTGTTGCCAGGCTGCCTGTGGCTGATCTGTCTAAAAATACCCTGTAATTTCTTGGAAAACTGTCAGGGTGGTTGTGCCGAGGTGAGCACGGTTTTCATAAATCCAGACATATATTGGGACAGAATGTTTTGGGAGACCCTACAGTTCAGCTGCTGTAGCCCCAGACCGGTGATGGAGAACACTTTGAGGTAGCAGGTTCAAGCTGGAGGCATGTCCCTGGCATTCCAGGCCAATATATGTCTGGATTTTTGAGAACGGTGTCGACTTTGGGCCAAAACTTTTTCGCCTGCCTGCCGGCGATAGCCGGCAGTCAGGCCCTTGCGGTGCTCCGAAAGTGAGGGGGGACTCCGTCATGGAGGGTAGTGGTAGAAAGCTTAGGTGTCTGGCTACCAGCTGGTACCAAGGGAAAGGCCCAGCAATTATCCTTTGGGGGGTGGGGTGAGTCACAGAGAGAGGCATTTTGCTTAGGAAAACTGCTTATTTTCTTTGCAGGACAGCCTTTGTCAGTCATGCCCTGTGGGCTTAGTGGCTGGAAGCCAGCCAGCCAGTCACAAGCAAGCTGGGTGAGTAGAGTGTGTGTTGCCAGGCTGCCTGTGGCTGATCTGTCTAAAAATACCCTGTAATTTCTTGGAAAACTGTCAGGGTGGTTGTGCCGAGGTGAGCACGGTTTTCATAAATCCAGACATATATTGGGACAGAATGTTTTGGGAGACCCTACAGTTCAGCTGCTGTAGCCCCAGACCGGTGATGGAGAACACTTTGAGGTAGCAGGTTCAAGCTGGAGGCATGTCCCTGGCATTCCAGGCCAATATATGTCTGGATTTTTGAGAACGGTGTCGACTTTGGGCCAAAACTTTTTCGCCTGCCTGCCGGCGATAGCCGGCAGTCAGGCCCTTGCGGTGCTCCGAAAGTGAGGGGGGACTCCGTCATGGAGGGTAGTGGTAGAAAGCTTAGGTGTCTGGCTACCAGCTGGTACCAAGGGAAAGGCCCAGCAATTATCCTTTGGGGGGTGGGGTGAGTCACAGAGAGAGGCATTTTGCTTAGGAAAACTGCTTATTTTCTTTGCAGGACAGCCTTTGTCAGTCATGCCCTGTGGGCTTAGTGGCTGGAAGCCAGCCAGCCAGTCACAAGCAAGCTGGGTGAGTAGAGTGTGTGTTGCCAGGCTGCCTGTGGCTGATCTGTCTAAAAATACCCTGTAATTTCTTGGAAAACTGTCAGGGTGGTTGTGCCGAGGTGAGCACGGTTTTCATAAATCCAGACATATATTGGGACAGAATGTTTTGGGAGACCCTACAGTTCAGCTGCTGTAGCCCCAGACCGGTGATGGAGAACACTTTGAGGTAGCAGGTTCAAGCTGGAGGCATGTCCCTGGCATTCCAGGCCAATATATGTCTGGATTTTTGAGAACGGTGTCGACTTTGGGCCAAAACTTTTTCGCCTGCCTGCCGGCGATAGCCGGCAGTCAGGCCCTTGCGGTGCTCCGAAAGTGAGGGGGGACTCCGTCATGGAGGGTAGTGGTAGAAAGCTTAGGTGTCTGGCTACCAGCTGGTACCAAGGGAAAGGCCCAGCAATTATCCTTTGGGGGGTGGGGTGAGTCACAGAGAGAGGCATTTTGCTTAGGAAAACTGCTTATTTTCTTTGCAGGACAGCCTTTGTCAGTCATGCCCTGTGGGCTTAGTGGCTGGAAGCCAGCCAGCCAGTCACAAGCAAGCTGGGTGAGTAGAGTGTGTGTTGCCAGGCTGCCTGTGGCTGATCTGTCTAAAAATACCCTGTAATTTCTTGGAAAACTGTCAGGGTGGTTGTGCCGAGGTGAGCACGGTTTTCATAAATCCAGACATATATTGGGACAGAATGTTTTGGGAGACCCTACAGTTCAGCTGCTGTAGCCCCAGACCGGTGATGGAGAACACTTTGAGGTAGCAGGTTCAAGCTGGAGGCATGTCCCTGGCATTCCAGGCCAATATATGTCTGGATTTTTGAGAACGGTGTCGACTTTGGGCCAAAACTTTTTCGCCTGCCTGCCGGCGATAGCCGGCAGTCAGGCCCTTGCGGTGCTCCGAAAGTGAGGGGGGACTCCGTCATGGAGGGTAGTGGTAGAAAGCTTAGGTGTCTGGCTACCAGCTGGTACCAAGGGAAAGGCCCAGCAATTATCCTTTGGGGGGTGGGGTGAGTCACAGAGAGAGGCATTTTGCTTAGGAAAACTGCTTATTTTCTTTGCAGGACAGCCTTTGTCAGTCATGCCCTGTGGGCTTAGTGGCTGGAAGCCAGCCAGCCAGTCACAAGCAAGCTGGGTGAGTAGAGTGTGTGTTGCCAGGCTGCCTGTGGCTGATCTGTCTAAAAATACCCTGTAATTTCTTGGAAAACTGTCAGGGTGGTTGTGCCGAGGTGAGCACGGTTTTCATAAATCCAGACATATATTGGGACAGAATGTTTTGGGAGACCCTACAGTTCAGCTGCTGTAGCCCCAGACCGGTGATGGAGAACACTTTGAGGTAGCAGGTTCAAGCTGGAGGCATGTCCCTGGCATTCCAGGCCAATATATGTCTGGATTTTTGAGAACGGTGTCGACTTTGGGCCAAAACTTTTTCGCCTGCCTGCCGGCGATAGCCGGCAGTCAGGCCCTTGCGGTGCTCCGAAAGTGAGGGGGGACTCCGTCATGGAGGGTAGTGGTAGAAAGCTTAGGTGTCTGGCTACCAGCTGGTACCAAGGGAAAGGCCCAGCAATTATCCTTTGGGGGGTGGGGTGAGTCACAGAGAGAGGCATTTTGCTTAGGAAAACTTCTTATTTTCTTTGCAGGACAGCCTTTGTCAGTCATGCCCTGTGGGCTTAGTGGCTGGAAGCCAGCCAGCCAGTCACAAGCAAGCTGGGTGAGTAGAGTGTGTGTTGCCAGGCTGCCTGTGGCTGATCTGTCTAAAAATACCCTGTAATTTCTTGGAAAACTGTCAGGGTGGTTGTGCCGAGGTGAGCACGGTTTTCATAAATCCAGACATATATTGGGACAGAATGTTTTGGGAGACCCTACAGTTCAGCTGCTGTAGCCCCAGACCGGTGATGGAGAACACTTTGAGGTAGCAGGTTCAAGCTGGAGGCATGTCCCTGGCATTCCAGGCCAATATATGTCTGGATTTTTGAGAACGGTGTCGACTTTGGGCCAAAACTTTTTCGCCTGCCTGCCGGCGATAGCCGGCAGTCAGGCCCTTGCGGTGCTCCGAAAGTGAGGGGGGACTCCGTCATGGAGGGTAGTGGTAGAAAGCTTAGGTGTCTGGCTACCAGCTGGTACCAAGGGAAAGGCCCAGCAATTATCCTTTGGGGGGTGGGGTGAGTCACAGAGAGAGGCATTTTGCTTAGGAAAACTGCTTATTTTCTTTGCAGGACAGCCTTTGTCAGTCATGCCCTGTGGGCTTAGTGGCTGGAAGCCAGCCAGCCAGTCACAAGCAAGCTGGGTGAGTAGAGTGTGTGTTGCCAGGCTGCCTGTGGCTGATCTGTCTAAAAATACCCTGTAATTTCTTGGAAAACTGTCAGGGTGGTTGTGCCGAGGTGAGCACGGTTTTCATAAATCCAGACATATATTGGGACAGAATGTTTTGGGAGACCCTACAGTTCAGCTGCTGTAGCCCCAGACCGGTGATGGAGAACACTTTGAGGTAGCAGGTTCAAGCTGGAGGCATGTCCCTGGCATTCCAGGCCAATATATGTCTGGATTTTTGAGAACGGTGTCGACTTTGGGCCAAAACTTTTTCGCCTGCCTGCCGGCGATAGCCGGCAGTCAGGCCCTTGCGGTGCTCCGAAAGTGAGGGGGGACTCCGTCATGGAGGGTAGTGGTAGAAAGCTTAGGTGTCTGGCTACCAGCTGGTACCAAGGGAAAGGCCCAGCAATTATCCTTTGGGGGGTGGGGTGAGTCACAGAGAGAGGCATTTTGCTTAGGAAAACTGCTTATTTTCTTTGCAGGACAGCCTTTGTCAGTCATGCCCTGTGGGCTTAGTGGCTGGAAGCCAGCCAGCCAGTCACAAGCAAGCTGGGTGAGTAGAGTGTGTGTTGCCAGGCTGCCTGTGGCTGATCTGTCTAAAAATACCCTGTAATTTCTTGGAAAACTGTCAGGGTGGTTGTGCCGAGGTGAGCACGGTTTTCATAAATCCAGACATATATTGGGACAGAATGTTTTGGGAGACCCTACAGTTCAGCTGCTGTAGCCCCAGACCGGTGATGGAGAACACTTTGAGGTAGCAGGTTCAAGCTGGAGGCATGTCCCTGGCATTCCAGGCCAATATATGTCTGGATTTTTGAGAACGGTGTCGACTTTGGGCCAAAACTTTTTCGCCTGCCTGCCGGCGATAGCCGGCAGTCAGGCCCTTGCGGTGCTCCGAAAGTGAGGGGGGACTCCGTCATGGAGGGTAGTGGTAGAAAGCTTAGGTGTCTGGCTACCAGCTGGTACCAAGGGAAAGGCCCAGCAATTATCCTTTGGGGGGTGGGGTGAGTCACAGAGAGAGGCATTTTGCTTAGGAAAACTGCTTATTTTCTTTGCAGGACAGCCTTTGTCAGTCATGCCCTGTGGGCTTAGTGGCTGGAAGCCAGCCAGCCAGTCACAAGCAAGCTGGGTGAGTAGAGTGTGTGTTGCCAGGCTGCCTGTGGCTGATCTGTCTAAAAATACCCTGTAATTTCTTGGAAAACTGTCAGGGTGGTTGTGCCGAGGTGAGCACGGTTTTCATAAATCCAGACATATATTGGGACAGAATGTTTTGGGAGACCCTACAGTTCAGCTGCTGTAGCCCCAGACCGGTGATGGAGAACACTTTGAGGTAGCAGGTTCAAGCTGGAGGCATGTCCCTGGCATTCCAGGCCAATATATGTCTGGATTTTTGAGAACGGTGTCGACTTTGGGCCAAAACTTTTTCGCCTGCCTGCCGGCGATAGCCGGCAGTCAGGCCCTTGCGGTGCTCCGAAAGTGAGGGGGGACTCCGTCATGGAGGGTAGTGGTAGAAAGCTTAGGTGTCTGGCTACCAGCTGGTACCAAGGGAAAGGCCCAGCAATTATCCTTTGGGGGGTGGGGTGAGTCACAGAGAGAGGCATTTTGCTTAGGAAAACTGCTTATTTTCTTTGCAGGACAGCCTTTGTCAGTCATGCCCTGTGGGCTTAGTGGCTGGAAGCCAGCCAGCCAGTCACAAGCAAGCTGGGTGAGTAGAGTGTGTGTTGCCAGGCTGCCTGTGGCTGATCTGTCTAAAAATACCCTGTAATTTCTTGGAAAACTGTCAGGGTGGTTGTGCCGAGGTGAGCACGGTTTTCATAAATCCAGACATATATTGGGACAGAATGTTTTGGGAGACCCTACAGTTCAGCTGCTGTAGCCCCAGACCGGTGATGGAGAACACTTTGAGGTAGCAGGTTCAAGCTGGAGGCATGTCCCTGGCATTCCAGGCCAATATATGTCTGGATTTTTGAGAACGGTGTCGACTTTGGGCCAAAACTTTTTCGCCTGCCTGCCGGCGATAGCCGGCAGTCAGGCCCTTGCGGTGCTCCGAAAGTGAGGGGGGACTCCGTCATGGAGGGTAGTGGTAGAAAGCTTAGGTGTCTGGCTACCAGCTGGTACCAAGGGAAAGGCCCAGCAATTATCCTTTGGGGGGTGGGGTGAGTCACAGAGAGAGGCATTTTGCTTAGGAAAACTGCTTATTTTCTTTGCAGGACAGCCTTTGTCAGTCATGCCCTGTGGGCTTAGTGGCTGGAAGCCAGCCAGCCAGTCACAAGCAAGCTGGGTGAGTAGAGTGTGTGTTGCCAGGCTGCCTGTGGCTGATCTGTCTAAAAATACCCTGTAATTTCTTGGAAAACTGTCAGGGTGGTTGTGCCGAGGTGAGCACGGTTTTCATAAATCCAGACATATATTGGGACAGAATGTTTTGGGAGACCCTACAGTTCAGCTGCTGTAGCCCCAGACCGGTGATGGAGAACACTTTGAGGTAGCAGGTTCAAGCTGGAGGCATGTCCCTGGCATTCCAGGCCAATATATGTCTGGATTTTTGAGAACGGTGTCGACTTTGGGCCAAAACTTTTTCGCCTGCCTGCCGGCGATAGCCGGCAGTCAGGCCCTTGCGGTGCTCCGAAAGTGAGGGGGGACTCCGTCATGGAGGGTAGTGGTAGAAAGCTTAGGTGTCTGGCTACCAGCTGGTACCAAGGGAAAGGCCCAGCAATTATCCTTTGGGGGGTGGGGTGAGTCACAGAGAGAGGCATTTTGCTTAGGAAAACTGCTTATTTTCTTTGCAGGACAGCCTTTGTCAGTCATGCCCTGTGGGCTTAGTGGCTGGAAGCCAGCCAGCCAGTCACAAGCAAGCTGGGTGAGTAGAGTGTGTGTTGCCAGGCTGCCTGTGGCTGATCTGTCTAAAAATACCCTGTAATTTCTTGGAAAACTGTCAGGGTGGTTGTGCCGAGGTGAGCACGGTTTTCATAAATCCAGACATATATTGGGACAGAATGTTTTGGGAGACCCTACAGTTCAGCTGCTGTAGCCCCAGACCGGTGATGGAGAACACTTTGAGGTAGCAGGTTCAAGCTGGAGGCATGTCCCTGGCATTCCAGGCCAATATATGTCTGGATTTTTGAGAACGGTGTCGACTTTGGGCCAAAACTTTTTCGCCTGCCTGCCGGCGATAGCCGGCAGTCAGGCCCTTGCGGTGCTCCGAAAGTGAGGGGGGACTCCGTCATGGAGGGTAGTGGTAGAAAGCTTAGGTGTCTGGCTACCAGCTGGTACCAAGGGAAAGGCCCAGCAATTATCCTTTGGGGGGTGGGGTGAGTCACAGAGAGAGGCATTTTGCTTAGGAAAACTGCTTATTTTCTTTGCAGGACAGCCTTTGTCAGTCATGCCCTGTGGGCTTAGTGGCTGGAAGCCAGCCAGCCAGTCACAAGCAAGCTGGGTGAGTAGAGTGTGTGTTGCCAGGCTGCCTGTGGCTGATCTGTCTAAAAATACCCTGTAATTTCTTGGAAAACTGTCAGGGTGGTTGTGCCGAGGTGAGCACGGTTTTCATAAATCCAGACATATATTGGGACAGAATGTTTTGGGAGACCCTACAGTTCAGCTGCTGTAGCCCCAGACCGGTGATGGAGAACACTTTGAGGTAGCAGGTTCAAGCTGGAGGCATGTCCCTGGCATTCCAGGCCAATATATGTCTGGATTTTTGAGAACGGTGTCGACTTTGGGCCAAAACTTTTTCGCCTGCCTGCCGGCGATAGCCGGCAGTCAGGCCCTTGCGGTGCTCCGAAAGTGAGGGGGGACTCCGTCATGGAGGGTAGTGGTAGAAAGCTTAGGTGTCTGGCTACCAGCTGGTACCAAGGGAAAGGCCCAGCAATTATCCTTTGGGGGGTGGGGTGAGTCACAGAGAGAGGCATTTTGCTTAGGAAAACTGCTTATTTTCTTTGCAGGACAGCCTTTGTCAGTCATGCCCTGTGGGCTTAGTGGCTGGAAGCCAGCCAGCCAGTCACAAGCAAGCTGGGTGAGTAGAGTGTGTGTTGCCAGGCTGCCTGTGGCTGATCTGTCTAAAAATACCCTGTAATTTCTTGGAAAACTGTCAGGGTGGTTGTGCCGAGGTGAGCACGGTTTTCATAAATCCAGACATATATTGGGACAGAATGTTTTGGGAGACCCTACAGTTCAGCTGCTGTAGCCCCAGACCGGTGATGGAGAACACTTTGAGGTAGCAGGTTCAAGCTGGAGGCATGTCCCTGGCATTCCAGGCCAATATATGTCTGGATTTTTGAGAACGGTGTCGACTTTGGGCCAAAACTTTTTCGCCTGCCTGCCGGCGATAGCCGGCAGTCAGGCCCTTGCGGTGCTCCGAAAGTGAGGGGGGACTCCGTCATGGAGGGTAGTGGTAGAAAGCTTAGGTGTCTGGCTACCAGCTGGTACCAAGGGAAAGGCCCAGCAATTATCCTTTGGGGGGTGGGGTGAGTCACAGAGAGAGGCATTTTGCTTAGGAAAACTGCTTATTTTCTTTGCAGGACAGCCTTTGTCAGTCATGCCCTGTGGGCTTAGTGGCTGGAAGCCAGCCAGCCAGTCACAAGCAAGCTGGGTGAGTAGAGTGTGTGTTGCCAGGCTGCCTGTGGCTGATCTGTCTAAAAATACCCTGTAATTTCTTGGAAAACTGTCAGGGTGGTTGTGCCGAGGTGAGCACGGTTTTCATAAATCCAGACATATATTGGGACAGAATGTTTTGGGAGACCCTACAGTTCAGCTGCTGTAGCCCCAGACCGGTGATGGAGAACACTTTGAGGTAGCAGGTTCAAGCTGGAGGCATGTCCCTGGCATTCCAGGCCAATATATGTCTGGATTTTTGAGAACGGTGTCGACTTTGGGCCAAAACTTTTTCGCCTGCCTGCCGGCGATAGCCGGCAGTCAGGCCCTTGCGGTGCTCCGAAAGTGAGGGGGGACTCCGTCATGGAGGGTAGTGGTAGAAAGCTTAGGTGTCTGGCTACCAGCTGGTACCAAGGGAAAGGCCCAGCAATTATCCTTTGGGGGGTGGGGTGAGTCACAGAGAGAGGCATTTTGCTTAGGAAAACTGCTTATTTTCTTTGCAGGACAGCCTTTGTCAGTCATGCCCTGTGGGCTTAGTGGCTGGAAGCCAGCCAGCCAGTCACAAGCAAGCTGGGTGAGTAGAGTGTGTGTTGCCAGGCTGCCTGTGGCTGATCTGTCTAAAAATACCCTGTAATTTCTTGGAAAACTGTCAGGGTGGTTGTGCCGAGGTGAGCACGGTTTTCATAAATCCAGACATATATTGGGACAGAATGTTTTGGGAGACCCTACAGTTCAGCTGCTGTAGCCCCAGACCGGTGATGGAGAACACTTTGAGGTAGCAGGTTCAAGCTGGAGGCATGTCCCTGGCATTCCAGGCCAATATATGTCTGGATTTTTGAGAACGGTGTCGACTTTGGGCCAAAACTTTTTCGCCTGCCTGCCGGCGATAGCCGGCAGTCAGGCCCTTGCGGTGCTCCGAAAGTGAGGGGGGACTCCGTCATGGAGGGTAGTGGTAGAAAGCTTAGGTGTCTGGCTACCAGCTGGTACCAAGGGAAAG
>CAXHUQ010000720.1:0-13000 GCA_964020085.1 Micromussa lordhowensis | reverse complement strand
AGCGCTATGGCGTCTTTGCGTACTTTGTCGGACGCCACGCCGAATACCAGTGTATCACGGAGGGTATTTTCTTTGGCGGCGGGATCGTATCCTCCATCTTCTACTAATAGTCGTGCTTCGGTGACGAATTCTTCCAGTGGTCTGTCTCCCTGCTTTAGGCATCGAAGTTGATATCTGGCGAGGATTTGATTGCTTTGGGGTTTAGTATAAGCCTCCAGCGCCGCCATAACCGGAGCGATCTTGAGGTTGTCACCTTCGTTGGCCCATGTGCTCGTATTGTAAATTTCGAGGCCCTTATCACCGACCCATAATAGCAGCAATCTCGCTCTTTTCGCCTCTTCGACTTTGTCGAGCGGCCCCGCGAAGATGAGCTCGCATTTCTGCTTGAAGAGTTTGAAACGTTTGTGTATGTCTCCTGGAGTGGTCCAGTCCATCGACGGTGGTTTGAATCGATCGGCCATGTTGTTGTTGAATGTGCTCGAATGCTTGAAATATTACTGTACTTTTACTCCTTGTGTTTGAATTAACTGATGTCTTGATTCTGGAAATGTTTCACCTGGAGGATCTGGTATCTTCTCAGGATCCCGCTTCTGACACCATGTCGAGAAATGGAGTCTAGAACATGTATTCCTTGAGTAGCTTCATTTAATCGTGTTGAGTTCCACTCAAGCGAAAATGATTACAAGATGCAAAAAGGGCGCGCATGCCCATATATGGTCTGTCACGCTAGACATACTGTGACAGATATTTCATATGAAAATGATATTTCATTCACATGAAAGGATGAGCACCAAGACTCGCTTTGAGAAAGAGGCTAAAGGTAATTCGGAAATAGCCTATTGCAATTGACGCGCGAATGGATCCATTACAGGTATCCTATTATTACAGGTATCCAATTACAAGAAAGTTTTAATTAGAATTGGACACCCTTGAGCTAGATACGTTATTCCCAAAAATGGTCTAAAATTCTTTCAAAAATTTCTAAACTTCTCGAAAAGATCTTTAAATTTCTCGAAAATTATCTCTTGTTTGTGATTGCGAGCCTGTAGGTGGCTCACTCTGGCTCACACTGGATCAGCCATATTTGCTTCCAACACCGCATAATTTGAGTGGGAAACCACTGAATACAGTGACGACATCACTGTGAGGGAGAGCCCTCAAGTTGGTAAGCGGTGGCCAAAAACGAAGTCAAGGTGGCTTCCAGTCAGCTTTTAATTACCAACTGGAAGCTAATCTGGCTAATATTGCTCTAAAATTCCAGCAAAGTTTACTCTTTGCCTAAAATTGGCGAGATTGTCTGGGGGTCTCATCTCAATTCCGATGAATTAGTTCTTGTTTTCTAATGGGATGAAAATCAGATAGGTTTGGACTGAAAATGAATCATTTCTTTCGATATTTCTCGGGACTTCTTGCTTTTTTCACTTGATATCCGGATTTTCCTATTTATATTCACGACTAAGAGACGGGAATGGGTGTGCAGCTCGAACTAAGGAGCCTGAGTGTTTAATGCCGTCCAAATATCATACAAACTTCAACAACATAACTAAAGAATAGTATATAAATGTCCCTACATAAAGCCACTCAGGCTAACTATTCACGTGCGCCGCCCGATACGAAAACCCAAAAACCCAATGGAAAAAAATTGGGAACGTATTCCCCAACCGATGCAGTCGCACAACCTCTGGGGGTTAGAGGTAAAAAATCAATCCATAGAAAAATAAAGTAAGATATAAAAATAAAAGTTGATAGTTCGAGAGCTGAGATAAATACATTACAACTGTCAAAACCTTATATACCTCATAACAATAGAGTCAATTAACACCATAGCGGCTCCCGTGCGTTCATACCAATAGGAAAATATTTACATTCTCTGTCACTGCCACTACGTTTAGCTCCGCCGAATGTAAATACATGAAATCTGTTTTTCCGTGGAAATTTCTACGGTTTGGCCTACCCGGTTCACACTAATCCGTCACGAAAACCCAAAACACTCTTCAAACGGTTTTAGTGTGCCTGCGCGAGTTTTCCTCAAACACAAATCCAAAATGAAGGGTGATTGTTGCGTTTATAAATTTCTCCAGCGTACTGTGGACGGGGCGTTGGTGAGTTATAACACGTCACATGTTCAAACTCAACAAAACAAACTCTTCTGTGTTTTACGCACTCAAGCGAGTGGCTGCAACATCCGTGAAGAAACATTCTAATCGTTTCTTTTTACTTTATTTTGTTTATTTATTATTTTATTTCACCATATGTTTATCTGTAATTTACACTGTCAATTATTTTTACGTATTTCCGGCAATATGCTACATAAAAAACACGTCCCGATGCAAAATTTCTATTGTACCTGAAGAAGGCTGGTTTGGCCAGCCGAAATATAGTACACCTTCAAAAAAACATTCTACGGTGTCGGTGCCGTTGCGGTGTCGGTTTCTGCCTTTATATTCTTCATTTTTTTTTTTTGTGAAGCCGATTAGATCACTATTGATCCAACGTATACGAGCAGGATCATCGCTCCGGTTGCTTGCTTTTAAAACATTTTTTAGCTGCAATAAGAGCTGACGAAACAAGGACTCTCGTGCAAACAAACAAGAAGCTTGTGTAACTTCAATTCTCACCGGCATTTTATTATTTGTATTATCAGGCGTGCTTTAAAAGGAAATCTTTACCGTAGATATTTTATAGTTTAAGGGTTTGTGGTATGAATACTCTTCAAATATCCCTGAAGATTCCTTCACTTTAAGATTCCTTGCGAAGATAAAAAAGGAAAACTTTTGTTTCTCATACAGGGACAAACCTGTTACTTGACCTTACTAGACTGACTTTTGGCGTCAGGGAGGACTATATGAAAAGCGAACTACTAAATAAATATTGCTGCAGGCTCAAAAAATGCAATCAATCTTTCAGGCGTCCATCCTGCTTTGAACGGGTCCATTCAAGTTCTTAAACAAAGCTACTGGTCGCTTAAAATCTTAGCTAGGCAACCAAGCTTTCTACTGCTCATCTTACCATTACCGGTTTGAGATTGTACGTACATCATAATTTCTAAATTAGAATTTCATTTTTTATCGCAACCAAACCGCACACTTATTGGATCAACCTAACTATTACTGTTAAGATGCACATATGAATGTTGTGCCGCGTAGCACTAGGAGCACAAATGATGGAACAGAGAATTAACTCTGGGTGTATATTTAAGTGCTAATTGAACCCATGAATAACCCACTGGGCGTTAGCCCTAGTAAAGGGAATCAGGGAACCACACGAGGTAAAGAAAAAATCTTTTGACCTCGGTGTGAATCGAACCCACGACCTCCGGATTAGATCTACCGTTACTCTGCCGACTGAGCTACGAGGTCGGACAGAGAAAGTCGGGGACGATTTAGGTGGTGAATCGCGGCGAAGAGAAAGTAAGGGTACATATGAATGTTGTGCCGCGTAGCACTATGAACACAAATGATGGAACAGAGAATTAACTCTGGGTGTATATTTAAGTGCTAATTGAACCCATGAATAACCCACTGGGCGTTAGCCCTAGTAAAGGGAATCAGGGAACCACACGAGGAAAGAAAAAATCTTTTGACCTCGGTGTGAATCGAACCTCGGGTTCGATTCACACCGAGGTCAAAAGATTTTGTGATAGCCCTGGGAGAAGAGACAAATAGGAACAGCAGAGAAACCACGTGTGTCATGATGTCTGTCTTTGTAATGTAAGCAGACATCACTTGCTCAGAAATGAATGGATAACTATTCTCCATTCGCACACACTTCCTGTATAGAATTTATTTTATCTTGCCAAATATTAAAAACAAAGTGAAAACAAACCCACGAATAAACTTCTCATTAGATTTCAGTGACGAAAGGAGTGTTCGGTTTATAATAATTTATACACAAGCAATCGAATTAGCTTTGAGATTCTTCCAAATGCTAAGACGCTCATGATCTTTTTAATTATCAAAATGAGGGAGTAATACCAATGCACCATTCATAGCTTATAATTATATTTTTATGGCGCTTTTTTTAATAAACAAAGAGACAAATTGTGCCCAACCATTGTAACCTAAAGGGAGCAATTAAAAAATTTTATTGATCCGGTTTATTTTCTTGTTCTCAGCTTTTTGTTTAGAGCCTCTATTTTCTGTGCTGTCTTCTAATTAAGTCAGTGAATGTTCATTCAGTTTATTGACTTTTGCCCAATTATTTTTTTAAAATTAGATGACACCTGTAGTACATCGTTTCCTGACTCGAATCCAATGATATTCTAATGATTCCTTGGAATTTCACTCGAGGCTATTTGCATTCAAATATAACAATATAGGGCTAAATACAACACAAAGCCTCGGCTAGCGTCGTTTGAAAACTTGATTTTGCTCGTGACTGTTTCTGCAAGTCAACCAGCCCAGGCAAACTAGCGATGAATGCAAAAAGCCAAGAGGAGAAACCTCTTAGAGCTGACTCATTCAGAATACAAGATCCTGAATGCAGGACAAACACTGTTGCACAGGGCAGGTTCGTTAGTAGAGGTGTGATCGCTACAGTGGTTACGTTGATTATAGTTCTCATCATATTAGTTATTGTCTTGGGCTCACTGCTCGGTAAAGAAAGATGTTCTTTACAAGAGGGAAACAAAGGCAAGTAACAAGATTTCTTTCAAGCTTATTATTTAAACGTTCCAAAATGCCGAACGACATTAAAGTTATTATGTGAATATTGCTTCTTACACTTGTAACAAAAAAGATATTTACGGGTGCGCTTTCCTTGTTAGCGTCGCTGTACAGATGCATTTTACGACCAATATACAAACTGATTCCCTGTAACTTGCCGCATTTCGAAATAAACATATCATTTAAGGTTACAGTTACTAAGGACGGACGAAAGATAATAGCAACAGCCTCCTCTGCAACAACCACCATAATATAATTATTTATGCTAAGATTGCTTACCTAATACTAATTATTAGCATCTTGGTTCTCTTTGTCGCTATTATGCTGCTGTCTTTGTTGCAGCCGTGTAGTTATCATAGATGGCGGGACAGTAGTTACCAACTTGGCAACACTGGAAATTCTGAACTTAGACATAGACTAAAATAATTAGATGGATATTTGTTTCCTGTTCCTTGGTATGGGCAAAGTATCGAAAAGTATGAACAGAGGTGAATATAACGCTAGAGAAGTCAGTTGCATTCAACGTGACTATGCGACTGGAGAGCTGGAATCAGTCTCTACAGGAAATATCTAACACATGCAAAACCTACAGAAACCTATCGTCAGTGGTATTTCTGGAAAGGTGGAAAGTGTCTTGGCTTGAAAGTGGTGAAATTCAATTTACAGATCTATATATTTTATAAGAGGCAGTGTAGCAACTGTATTATACAGGGCAACATAGAAAGTAGCTGAACTGAAGTGGTTCTGTTGCTCGTCAGTGGCGTTTGAGAGTTTATAGATTGAGAAAGGTGTGTATTTGAGTGGCTCCATGGTTCGGTGGTTCGGTCAGTGACGCTAAATTTTATCAGTGGAACCAGTGAGGTATTTACTGAGTGGCTCGACGGTTTGGTGGCTCGTCAGTGGGGTTAAGACCATGCCGTGAACATCTAGCAGAAAAAGAGGAAATCACGAACCGAAATCTAACTCGGAAAAACATCGTTCTTGTGGCATGGTATTTGAAAGCCATAGAATGTTATCAGGGTCGGCAGACATTTACCCCATTCAGCATAATAGTTCATTATCATTTTTCAATTAGTTAAAGGCTGAGTTTGCTTGAACTAAAAAAGCTTTAGCAAAAATCCAACGAGCAGCAAGAGATCCGTACATTGATCATTCTCGTCCATTAGAGTAAATTTGACTTTAAAACTGTGTGTGGCGTGTCTCAAAGTGAGTACGCTAAAACTTTATAGTGACTGGTCAGCTGTAAATAAACGATTTACAGTTGAAAGAATCAACTTCTGATATTCGCAATCATTATTTACTTGACGTAAATTTGTAGGAACGTCAAAGCCGAAAATCAGTGTTCCAACGGCAGTTCCCGGTCCGTCAACTCCTGGAACTGGCATCTGGTGGAATGTACGTCTGCCAAAACATATTACTCCAAAGCATTATGACGTCACTGTCTTTGCTGACCTAAAGAAGTTCTTATTTAATGGTCACGTGACTATCTTGATTGAGGTGAAAGAACCGACGGAGTATGTACTGGTACACACCAACAAGTTAGCTGTGACGTCATTGACTGTTCATCAGTCTTCCGGTGGTGAGTACAGTCTTTAACTGAGATAAAGTATGGAGTAAGAACAAAGTAAGCTTTGATCAATTGTAGTGGTTTTCATTTGTCCTGAAAGCCAAATATAGAAGCAAAAATGTTATGAAATCTATTTTAACCCGCTTGAAATATCACTGAGGCTTTACCACTAAAACATTCTAGCTAAGTGAGGATATCTAAGAATATTTACTTAAAGTACTTGTTAAAACTGATCACAAACCGAAAGAAGTGAAGTTATCTTAAAAGAAACACACGCAGAATTCTAGAATCTACTAATAAGAGTTAATTATTAGTTTCCGGTGCACTTAGCCCAGGTTAGTTTTGAGTTAAACAAAAACAACATTTGTTTCAAATCATGATGTATCAGTATGGGTCATCAGTCCTGACTAGTGGTGCGTGGGCGCCAACAGGCTCCCTCTACTCCAATCATTCCTTGGAATGAGCTGCTATTACAAAAATACCTTTGACTTGGGGTTCCTTAGTCAGAGGCGCCCTTATTGTAACAATCCATGTGAACACAATATCAGGATATGCGGGATCTCACTGAGAAGGAAAGGGTGAACCCTAAAACAGATGGAATGGATAGTTCCTCAAGAATATTCACAGAAAACGAAACGATCAAGAAAAACACTCAGCTGACTTCACTGGCAAAAACAATTATGTTTGAAAAAATGAATAAGGCCGTTTAAATTTTTAGGACTTCCGTTCCTTTGCAAGCAGGGTACGTGTGTGTGTGTGTGTGTACCACTTCAACCATAGTTCCATTCCTGCACTCTCCTTGAAAGGGGTCGGGGAAAAAATACTGTCTAGGGGAAAAAAATACTGTCTAAATGGGCATTTCATTGGCAGGAGTTGAATGAGCTACGGCATCTGCGTACAATTAAAGTTGCATAATTATGGGTAGCCGTTTGTACTGAAAATACAAATCGCTAGGCCACCAGAATACTAGTAGATCCCTCATGTATTGCACACTGCTGCAACATAGAAGCTACTGCTCGGATTGCCCATCCTCTATGGTTCTTCGTAATTTGTGTACGACGCCATTTTTTTCCAGTACAAGGAAATCCAGCCACATTACGATTTTCCTTATTGATTAATGTATAGCGCTATTGCTAAGGCACAAGTACTGGAGATTAACATTTAGTGATATTGCTGCCTTGTTCTGCTCTTTCACTCAGTAATTTAAACCAAAAGATGAAAAAAGGAGGAAATAAAAAGAAATTGAGAAAAAGAACAATATAACTTGCCTCAGACCAGAACTTGGCTCGTGCTCCGATGAAACTCATGATTTGCCTAATACCACTGGCTATTGATATTTATCGGTTTTCAATCAGGATCTTACTATGGCGCTTGGTGCTACAACACTGACGATCGGTAACAAATATGAAATATGGACAGCGCTTGTTTTGAAGAAAATTATTTGAATTTAACTTGACGTTTCGTATGCTACAACATACTTCTTAAGACGTAATGTTTATTGAAAGATCACCCCTATTAATTAAACTTAAAGCGAGGCACTGGTAAAGAGTTAAGAAATAATTAACATAAAGCAGTGACATCTTTTAATAAAGACATCGAGGGTGGGTTGAAATTAATATGCCAGTAATTAAAAAGTAACGTTTCTACTCATCATTCCACGATCTTTAATTATGTTCTATCCCAGCTGGATCTGGTAGCTGAGGATGTGCTGGGATTTTTACATGTATTTTGTTATATCTTGTACAATTTCACAGGATACTGATAGTAGTGAGGTAGTCTTGTGAAGACAACAAACTAAAGGAAGCTATCATTTGGCAAATGTGTATTAAAGCTTAATTAATTCCTTTAGCAGAAATTGCTGTGAAGAATCATTTCCTCTTTGAGAAGAACCAGTTCTATGTCATCCATATTGAAAACAGGCTTCATCCAGGAGAATATGTCATTAATATGGCATTTAAATCTGAACTGAGAGCAGAGCTGGGAGGATTCTACATAATGAATTACACAAGAAAAGACGGAACAATTGTGTAGGCAGTTCATTCTATTTTGAAGTGACTAGGTTTGAGCATGTGCCGACCTTTACTTTACCCAAGTCACTTGAAAACTTAAACTGTTTTCCCCTGCTTCACTTCAGCCAAGTGGATAACTTTCTACGTAGCTCAAGAAACCTGCATTCCTTTATAAGTCTTTTATAGAGCCCCTTTTTTGTTTCTTCCAAGTACTTTTTTGGGGGATATATGTGTTTGTGTGGGAGGGAGGGGCAAGCAGTTCATAGAAAGGCCGGCTTGAAAGATCTGTTTCGAGGACAAGCACCAGTAATACTTGCCCCAATTACCTATCAGTTCGCCAATACTACGTGTCGTGTATCATTGTGGTTCGAATAAGTGAAGAATAAAATAAACCGGTAATAAATTCTGTCTTTTATAGTAATGTTCCAGGTTGCGGGTAGTGACCCCATATTTCTATTTTTGTAGACCTGTGGCGGCTACTCAGTTCTCCCCAGCAGATGCTCGCAAGGCTTTTCCGTGCTTTGATGAACCCGCTATGAAGGCAACTTTCAATGTGACCCTCGTCCATGATCCTGGTCTGATTGCCGTTTCCAATATGCCTATTTATAAAACTGAGGAAAAAGATGGATGGAAATACGATAAATTTGAGAAGTCTGTGCTCATGTCTACTTATCTAGTAGCATTTGCCGTGTGTGATTTTAAGTATACTGAATTCACTCTGACGAAAGGCGCAAAAAAGGTACGCTGCGGCTCTTATGTTAGTATGACTAGTTAGAGTTGGCTGAGGTCATTCAACTGGCCCCCGCATGCAACTACCCGGAAACTACGTGGACCATACATGATACGATTCGAGAGATCCCTCATACTAATAAGCAAGTGAGGTTAAGTACAAGGCTAGTAGATGTCCTGAAACAATATATAAAAATAACAGCCCTAATAGTATTTAGACCGTCAGTCCCTTAAGTTTTAGGTTGTTTTTATTGTAGTAAACGACAAAAAATGCTTTTATCGCCTTGTAATTATCTTGTAATAAACTTCTGGTGTTTCAGTTGATTCCTATTAAAATCTATTTACATGTTAGGTGGCTTGCTTATGAAAAATTATGTTGAAATGCTTTGCAATTTTTTATCTGTTTTCTCCAGGTTAGAATGTACGCGCCACTGGAACAGATTGACCAAGTAGAATATGCATCCAAAATCACGGATAAACTTTTTACTTTTTATGAAGACTACTTTGAGATAACATATGAATTACCAAAGTCAGGTGAAATGTCAAACAAGCAAAAAATATAAAATAATGCTAACCAAAATAAATTTTAATCATACGAGAGTGAATAGAACCTAACAAATAGCATGTTGTTACATTAATTGTGCCTTGTATGACCCGGAAAATAACAGCTTGACGTGCATGGTGACTTGGTTTTGTCTGGGCTCCAGATGACTAGCTATTGGCCAAGAGGAGAAACTAAAAGTCTTTATTCGTCAAACATAATACTGGACTGTTTTCTGTAACCAAGACAGAAACCAGAAAAGTTATTTCCAGCGAACTAGCTGTTATCTTCTCACTTTTTTCAGATATGATCGCAATTCCTAATTTCCTTTTCGGTGCAATGGAGAACTGGGGACTAATAACCTACAGGGATTGGAATCTACTCTTCAAACCAAATGTATCCTCTTCCGCCAATAAACAGAGAGTTGCTGAGGTCGTGTCCCATGAACTTGCTCATCAGGTAACCAGGAAAATGACAAGTCTCCATTTATATTTTAATCCTTAGCTTTAGGACATAACCTAAGGACCGTGGTAAGCGGGTTACCATCAGGCTCATCAGTGTGGCATACCACAGTATCATGCCACCCTGGCATAGTAGCATGCAGTCAGCCAACCTGAGCTCCCTTGTGCTTTTTGTTTTTTTTTTGTTTGACTCGGGTTTTAAGCAACATGGCTTTCGAGTCTCATTCACTGCCTCGTGTGCTTTGCCTCTGCTGATGAGTTCTAACAATCGTTAACAAGGACTAAACATCCGTTCATAGCTACTGAGTAGTGAACTATGCGCATGCGTATGGGTTAAGGCTAACCACGGAGATATGTTGTATAACTATTACTTTAAAATTGCTTTTTATACTAGCAAGACTATAATATGTATTATATTGATATAAGCAGTTAATTAGCATTATTTCTATTAAACTGTAATTAATATACCGAACCATTTTCAGTGGTTTGGCAACCTTGTCACGATGGAATGGTGGGATGACTTTTGGTTAAATGAAGGATTTGCCAGTTTTATGGAATTCCCGGCCATGGATTACATTCATCCAGAATGGAAAATTGTAAGTAAAGAACATGGATAAATACACTTGAGTATAATATAGCATGAACTGAAAAGACTTTTGTTTACACAGGATGATCAAGTGGTCGTAATTGATATGTCAGCTGCATTTGCAGAAGATAGCCTGGCTAATTCGCATCCAATAAGAATTCCTATAACAAGGCCGGAAGAAATCAGTCAGATATTTGATTCCATCACATATGAAAAGGTACTTCGACTTAGCATGTACGTAATCGCAAGTGGTATGGGGCGCACCACGGTTTCCGGATTTTTGCGCAGTAATCTCATTAATTTGCGCAGGAATAAATTAACGTCACTGTCGTCATAGGCTATTGTATTGATCTCATGAATAAAATGCTGTGAATTCTCATTAACCTTGTTACTGCCTTCCCCTGCCTTCCTGCATACTAATAAAGTGTCTTCCTGCATAATGAAGTGCCTTCCTGCATACCAATGCTTTTCTCCCTACTAATGAAGTACCTTCCTCCATACTAATTAGCGTCAGTCTAGAACAATAAAAACAATAAACTTTCCTGGGCTTGCCCGTAATAATGAACCCTGATTGGCTCACGAATCCCGTTGAAGCCCTGATTTTTTTCAGGCTTCTTCTTTCCAGTTGCTTAAATTGGAAAATTCACTGCGATGATCATTCTTCACTTTCATCTATAACCGCAGTTCAAATATATGAATTATCTCATATATACTTACATCCTTTCACTCCTCACGGGAAGATCGATATGAACTCAACAAATTGACCTCGCTCCCAATGGGTGGCTTCATAGCTCAGTTGGTAGAGCATCGCACCGGTATCGCGGAGGTCACGGGTTCGAATCCCGTTGAAGCCCTGATTTTCTTAGGCTTCTTCTTTCCAGTTGCTTAAATTGGAAAATTCACTGCGAGGATCATTCTTCACTTTCATCATGTAGAGTCTATTACACATTGAAAATAAAAGCGCGTAGATTTCGAAAGCGTCATTCCTTTATTCAACTTGAACTCGCAGGAAATTTGAAAACTTTGTTCGAATTTCAAAACGTTCATTCCCTTGAATATGGCTTTTTTTTAACCAACATTAATTGTTGATCTTCAAGCTGCTTTGAACGCTTGCGTATCAGTCCGTGAATCTTACCTAACTGCTCGAGTCACGCACTGAACTCCGCTTTCAACCGTAGATTTGCATACAAACTCCAACGGAAAAACCCATGGCACAGATCTACTATTGAAATTACAACAACAACAACAACAACAAGTTATTGGTATTCCCATATACAGATGGTATTACCTAAAAATGACAATGTAAGAAATTTTTGCGATAACAAATATTAAGTTTACAATAACAGTAATCACATTAGACTAAATAATATTACAAGTTTCTCTTATATGTAACGCTTCATGTATAAAATAACCTAGTTTCTTACAATGAAAGAATCAATCAGTATCGTTTAAAAGATCAAAGGACGGATATTTAAGTACAATGTCACTAGTTATACGTTGCCTTATAGTGTTATAACGATCACAATGAAATAAGAAATGGTTCTCGTTGTCAATTTGGTTGGAGCGGCAGTATTGACAAATCCTAAGAGATTCCGGTGATTTAGGTACACAGTGTCGTCCAGATTCGATTCTGAGACTGTGATTACCTGATCGTAGTTTAGCTACAGCTCGTCTATGCTTCAGGTTCTTTATTTGCTCTAAATAATCAGATTTGCTTGCATCTGTTTTAAATATAGAGTAGAAACATAACTTCTTATTAGAGCGATTAACTCTAGTTGGTGTCTTTTTAAATAGTTTGAGATGCGATATTTTGTTTTTGTAAATTGTTTTTGATTGTTGTCATATTATTGTAGTGTCTTAGGATCCAGTTCCCCTCCTGTATGATGAAACCCAGACCCTCTCGGTTAAGTAGTCGAGCACGAGTTATCATGGCGAAATAAAGTTATCGTTGTTGTTTGATGCAATCCGGTTTAATCCTTCTTATCACCGACCAGTTCGGGACACAACATTGGCGACGAGGATGGGATGACAACGAAAGAAACCATATTAAAACCTTCGACTGTCACGGCGACGGAAACATGTTGGGTCTCCGATGGAAACGCTGGAATATCGCGTTCGAACTGTTTGCCGACGGAAAAGGGCTGGTCTTGAATGAAGAAACTGCAACCAACAGGCAGAGAAGACGAGCATTACTGCTTCATTTGGCCGGTACTGACTTTCAAGATATCTTCTACACACTCCCAGACACAGGAGATGCGAAAGATTATAAGATGGATGGATGCACTAAACGCATACTTCGTTCCAAAGGTCGACACAACATACGCTAGGCATTGCTTCAGACAGCTAACACAAGCACCCGGGGAAACAATTCGACAGTTTGCAACCAGATTAAGGCGGGCAGCAAGAGATTGTGGCTACGGAGCGGACACAGACAATCAAATTC
>CAXHUQ010000719.1:12500-41000 GCA_964020085.1 Micromussa lordhowensis | reverse complement strand
GACCAAGGGGTGTAGGCATCGTAAGATTTCTTCCATTTTCGAAGGACTGGTACCGAAAATGGATTTTGGCGCTAAATAATAAAATTCTTCGAACAGCGAGCTTTGTTTTGATATATAGCTTGCCGTGGTTTCTATAGTATATCAGCTATATTCTTCCCTTCTAAAACTTGTATTGTCTGTTGTTAGAGACATGTGACGCAACCAACAGATTTGAAGGTTTTTTGAAGCAAAAGTTCACAGAGAAAGAGACTATATTTTATTATTCTTTCTGAGTAAATTGAAAGAATACGATCTGAAATGTGTTTCTATCGTTTCGGTTTGTTGCCGGAGGTCGTAGATTTCGCACAGAAATAACTTTTGTGTACCCGTGTTTCGATGACCCGCCGATCACTCAATGGGAAGCACGAGCAGGAGAAAAAGAAGACGTTCACAGAACGTGACACAGATGAATCGCTTTCCGATCGGAGAGCTGGCCAGAAAGAGAGCAACTCTTAGAACTGAGTATTTGTCAAGGTCTAAAGAGGTTTCCGGCCTACAGAAACAAATTCAGCGACTAAAGAGCAAAGTAAGTCTTGGTATTATTCTGTGTTAACGAAATTAAGCTTATATATAGTCTTGTAATTTTTTCGTTTCGTTAGTTTTGTTCATTTATTTATTATTTTATTGTCTTTTTATGTTTTTTTCATAACCCAAAGAAAGAAAAGACAGTAGAGACTTTGGAAGAACTGCAGGCAGACGCGACACCTGCCCAGAGAAAACTGACCTTCCAAGTGACCCAGAATGCGTCCACCATTAGAAAGAAAAGTCCAACTCAACTGACAAGCGAAGGGGCTATGGACTTGCCAAGACGAAGTGCTCACAGAAGGCAGTTGGAAACCCTTGTTGCTGCAGCAGAGGTTAATGGGGGGTCTATAGAGAACAGAGCTCCTGCACTAGATGGCATGTTCTCAACTATTAGTAGATATGGGAAGATTGCAGATATATCTAGGTATGTTTCATCATCATCTAAGTTCAGAAAGGCTACTATTTCCAAGATAAAAATGCAATGTGAAGAGTATGAGGAAAGTGAGCAGAATTTTATTAGATCCCTTTCCATGCTTTATGCAGGTGGGGTAATAAGTAAAGTCAAGTACCAGCAGACCAGAGCATCTCTTGTCATGGAAATTACAGGGAAACGTACCAAAAAGGGTTTCCTGTCCAAGAGAAGACTGGCATATGGGTGGGGTATCCCAGTTCCCAAACCCCTTCCATATAGGGTTCTCATCAATAAAATTGAACAGCTTGATATGGGGGATGTATTCTCAGTAAGGGAAACTTTGTGTGATGACCTTCCTGCGGATAAACATGTTGATGGGGTGTATAGAAACTTAGAGAATTTCCTGCTCATGCTTTGTGAATTTTATTTTGAGACTGATGAGTACCGGAAAGAAACTGAAAAACTAACCTGGTTTGGTGAGAGGGAGGGAGCATTTAAGGTTGCCATCGGGGGCGATGGAGCTCCATTTGGAAAATGGGACCAATCAATGTCCTGGTTGATAAGTTTTTTGAATGTGGGACCAAGGGTCGCCTCTCCCAATGATAATTTTCTATTGTTTGGTGCCAACTGCAAGGAGGACCATGAAGTGGTTGTAAGATACACCAAAAAATTAACAGCAGACATAGAGGTAATAGAGAAGAAGACTTACTCAGTAATGGGGAAGGACGTAACCTTTTCATTTGACCTTCTCCCTGGGGACATGAAATTCCTGGCTTTCATCAATGGGGAGCTATCAAATTCAGCAAAATATTTTTCTAGTTTTGCTAATGTCTCCCAAGATGATAGTGCTTCACTTACTGGGAAATTTGGAGTAACTCAAGATTGTAAGTGGAGACCCTGGGGGTATAGCCAAAGAGTTACTACTGCAAAGCAGGTTGTTGATTTCAAAACAAAAATCCCAGCTCATTTAGCTGAGAAAACAAAAAGGAGTAGAATAACACAATTTATTGCTGGAAAAAAATCCAGGCAAGAATTTCAACCCTATATTGGGAAGCTTTGTGACAAAGAGGTTGTTGAACCACTCCACTTGAAGAACAACGGGGTGCAGTATTTACATACAATGCTGCTTGATATTGCCATTTCTATCAGTAACCTTCCCAATAAACTAAACAGTCTTAGTGAACTCCCCCCTAACTGTGCAATTACAAGATATTTGAAGGCTATGGAAAATGATGTTAAAGCAGGGAGAATGAAAAAACAATTAGGCAAGTGGCTTCTTGAAGACAGGGGTAAAGACAAGGATTTTACATATCGTTTGACAGGTAAAGATTCAAGGCTAATCTTACATGGATTCATGTATTTAGTTAAGGCAATTCAGGGTGACTCAGAAGACCAAAAACTGCTAATGAAACTTCTGACAACTGTTTTTATTGGTATTAGCCTCAGGGATTGTGCTGCAATTTTTTCAATGTACCACCTCACTGAACAGGATCTTGCAAAACTTTCTCAGTTGTGCCATGATTACTTTACTGCAGTTGTTATGTTTAGTTCTTCAGTATCAGGCACTGTATGGAGTATTGGACATTTAGTCTATGCTCACTCCCAGCTAATGTTTGACAAATATGGTACAGGGTTGGGTATCAACACAATGCAGGGCAGGGAAGCTAAACATGTGCAAATTGCTAGCTTTGCCAGAAACAGCCAGTACAAACAACGCTGGTATCAGGTTTTTAGGCATGACCACATTAGCAAGCTATGGCTTCCTGTCAAGCAGCCCTCACTTTTAGCCTACCACCAGTCACATGACACTCTCATTCCTACCCGCATCCGTACGGATCCCCAGCATTACTGCTACTGTGGCTTGGCTAAAGAGGCTGACAGTGAACATTGCTTGTTCTGTGGACATAAACTCATGCAGGAGATTAAGAAATCTGTACGTGATGGGAAACCAACACAAGAATGTTTAAGGTACTCAGATTGAATTTAGCACATGTAAGCTCAGGATGCAATGTTATCCTTAGAGTATTTAAAGCATGGCTGTACTGTAGTGATCACCCAGTTGCTCTACAAAATTAACTTTAATTTGGTCTCTGACAAAATTACTAAATTATATATTTTCAATTGAGTTAATTGTCTATTTTTTGTGGTTTTCCAGAAGGATTTTTCATTGGCTGTTATGTAGGCTATTTGTTCCCCTAAGAGATTGAGATATGTAATTTTATAATGTCTAGGGGCAGCCAAAGTTGTTGTTACAGCACAGCCTTGTGATAGGAAGTTATATAACATCTTTATTCATAAAGTGTACTATTATAAATGATAATTTCAACTTTTAGTTATTATATCAGACAAACCACATAATTTGTAATCAAAAAACATGAATTCTAAGTTGTGAGATAATTATATAGAGTATATATTATAAAAATTATTTGTATAAAAAATGATCAGACTTATATTATATTATGTTTCTCTTTCAAATCATTATAAAATATATTCATCATTAAAGGATGTACTATTTCAACTTTCAGTTAATATATATCACAAACAAACCATATTATTATATCTATTTGTAATCAATATAAACAGGAATAATTATATATATAAAAAATTATATTATAGAAATTATTAATTTTTGTAAAAAAAGATCAGACTTAATTCATTTATAAATTGAAATGTTTCTCAAATCATTAAAGGAAAATGATTGAACAACTACAAGTGTCATTGATATGAGTTCTCTATTCAATGTTGACTGATACCAAAACAATTCCAGTATCCATAATGAAATGCTGCTTTCAAGACCTCTTCCTTAGCATTGTAAACCATAGTTCCTTTCTTCTCATCATTGACAATAAGTTTTGCCTCTCCTTTTCCTTCACCAAGTTGTTTTTTGAACCCACCACAATCTTCAAATTGGTCAAAAAGGTTGCACAATCTTCTTAAGCTCGAAAATGTTATAGTCACTGATCCAGGTTTGTTTTCAACCTCTATCCCATATCTTGTTATGCCAAGAATCTCTTTTTGCAAAAGATTGAAAACCTCCTGAGGCATGGGAAGCTCAAAGCAAATCATCCATGGATGCAGTTTGCTCATTCTTGGGCTAAGACGGCGATAGACGGCGGTCTTGGCGCGGATCATGCATCGTTCTAGAATCGGGTAAAGCTGGCCGATGCTATATTTGGGTCGATCTCGAATACCTCCAAACTTTGCTTTCACTACCGTTTCAGCAAGCTTGTTAAGCTCTTTGAATGTTATATCTAAATCCCTAAGTTTATGTGCGTTTGATATTCGCCGCTCAAATTTTGATTTCTCTTGCTTCAGTGCCTCTTTTATTGAAGTTATTAGTTCGCCTTCGCTGGTTTCATAGTGATCCGCCATCTTGAATTTTACTTAATTGAACCCCAGATCCCTCGCGGCCAAAATGAAAGTTGGCCCATTTTCGAGCTAAAATTTCCTGGCGTGGTTTATACCGTGGATAGTACTAGCATTTTTAAAGGCCCTGGCAAAAAGCTCAATTCCGATCACAAACAGAAGGCCCGATAACGGGCAACGTTGTCTAACCCCCGTTCTAGGGGGAAAAATTCAGACGCGTGGCCGTTGTTTATGACACAGCTTGGGACTTGGTGATATAATATAGCAAACCAGTTTAACAGATCAGGACCAAAATTGAAGAGCCTTGGGGCAGCGTTGATATAATTCCATTCAATTGTATCAAAAGCCTTCCGAAAATCTAGAAAAATTGCGATTCCTGTTTTTTCCATAGTTTTTGTGTAAGACATGATGTCTTGTATTAACCTGATATTTTCGCCAATAAAGCGACCTTTAATGTAGCCAGTTTGGTCATGGTTTATTATTTTGGGAAGTATTTTCTCTAATCTTTTTGCAATTGCCTTAAATCAACATTAAGTAATGAAATTGGTCTAAGGTTTTCCAAAAGTGTCTTATCCTTATCTTTTTTTGGAATAAGTGAGATTATTCCATGTCTCTGGCTAATAGAAAGAGTTCCTTTTTGAAAAGCGTAATTAAAACTGGAAGTCATATCTGATTTTAGCTCTGACCAGAAGAATTTATAAAATTCACTTGTAAACCCATCTGTTCCGGGAGATTTGTTATTCTTGAATTTTTTTATTGCGTATAGGCACTCATCTTCCGAGAGAAGACCTTCACATGATTCCATTTCTTCTTGTGTTAGTGGTGTAATATTTTGTGTCTTGAAAAAAGGCAATGTTAGGAAGGTGTCAATGTCTATGCTTTGGGATTTGTAAAGTGCTTTGTAAAAGCGTTTCTCTTCTTCTAATATCGCAAATTGGTCATTAACATACTTATTGTCACCAATTTTCAGCTTTGTTATGGTTTTTCTGCTATAGTTCCTCTTTTCAAGGTTGAAAAAATACCTCGTGTTACGCTCACCATGCTCGTGCCAACATGCTTTACTTCTAAGAATTGCACCTTTTGTCTTCTGGTGCATTATCTTTTTTAGGCGCAGCTTAGTGGCGTACAGCTCGTTTAAAATTTTTTTTGTCACTCGGGTTTTTTTCCGAGTCCTTTTCCGAGCTTGTTGGCTTTCTTGTGCAGCAACAATTCTTCCCTTTCGCGTTCCTTCATTTTAATTTTGCAGTATTTGATCATAAAACCACGGATTTCCATCTTAATTAAATCCCATTTTAACCCCAGGTCCTTGACATAGGTGTATTTTTCTCTCTATTCGTATATGTTTTCACGTAGCTTGTTCACATAACGAAAGTCTTCTAAAAGAGAGTTGTTAAAAAAAAGCCTGGGCTTTCATCCTGCTTTAGCTCATCTGATTTAAGATGCAGAAAGATTGCGGAATGGTCGGTTTCGGGTGCATTTAAAATTTTACAGGCTATGGCTAGGTTGCCAAGGTCTTTGGAAATAAGGAAGAAGTCAAGGCGACATTGAATTTTAAGTGATTTGTTTCTCCAAGTAAAGCGTATTGTCTGGGGATTTAAATTGCGCCAGACATCGAACAAAAAAAAAATTACTAATGCTAATTCAGAAATGTGTACAGCAAAAATACCGGGATATTCGTTTGAATACGTTCCAACGCCTCTGTCCTCAGGGGGCGTAGGATTGTTCATTGATGAATCGCTAAACTATCTCATTTTAGAAAAGATCTCTAATGAAGCCTTTCAAGCATTGTAGGCTGAGATAACCTTTGAGAATAAGAAAAATGTTATCTGTGGAATTTTGTATAGACAGCATAATTCACCTGAACGCTTTCAATTGTATTTCAACGAGTGTATTGAAAAATTTACTTCTTCCGGGAAAGTCATAGTAATTATGGGTGATTTCAACATTGATCTTCTAAAGTGCGAGTCATCCAATCATAGTCACGACTTCAAAGTTGTTATCTCACTCCTGCAATTGACAAACCAACACGTGTCCGCCCTACCTCTGCCACCCTTATTGACAATATCTTTATTAATAATTCTGATAAAGTGATCACATGTGGAAACTTAATCACTGACCTATGTGATCATTTTGTGCAATTTTGCATTTTAAAATCTATGAAGGCAAAAACTCGGGTTAAGAAGTCTAAAATGCAAGACTTTTCACATTTTTCTAGTAACAGATTAAATGCTGATCTTTCTAATGTGGACTGGAGTGCTCTCTTTGCAAATGAATTGAATGACGTTAACAGCATATTTTCCTCCTTTTACAATAAATTTAACAAACTGGTGAACAAGCATGCACCGATGAAAACAATTTCTAATCGCAAAGCAAAACAGTTCTCCAAACCATGGATCACTAAAGACTTGCGAAAATCGATTAGAGTCAAAAATAAGCTTTATGTGTCGGGTGAGCTAAATACAAAAATGTATAGAAATAAAATTTGTACGTTAACACGCATAAGCAAACAGCAATATTATACGAAATTCTTTAATGATAATTTGACAAATATGAAAAAAACGTGGAAAGGAATAAATAGTATCCTCGCACATAAATCAAACAATTCCAAGCCTATTAGTTCTATTCAAGATCCTGATGACAATAATTCAATTTCAAGCAACCCCAATAGAATTGCTAATATTCTCAATAAACATTTTGCTTCGGTAGGGCCTAAACTAGCAAATAAGTTACCATCCATCCAGCGCAACTATTTTGATTTTCTTAACAGATCTAACTCTCCTGATACATCGTTTGCTTTTAATTTAGTAACCCCATCTGAAGTGAAACTAAAAATTGCTCGCATACCGAACAACAAATCTCATGGCTTATATTCATGTCCAACGCAGATTTTGAAGTGCTCATCGAATGTTATCAGCAATACTCTTGCAGAAATCTTAAATCTATCTATTTTGACCGGAGTATACCCAAATAAGCTAAAGATGGCAAAGATCATTCTTATTTTTAAAACAGATGATGATACTGATCCTAGTAATTACAGGCCAATCTCTCTGCTTTTAACAGAATCTTTGAAAAATTGATTTTCAGGAGAATGGAATCTTTTATTGCACAACATAATATGCTTTCCCCATCTCAATATGGCTTCCGCAAAACACTTTCAACTCAGCATGCAATCCTGGATATTGTGAGCACCATACAGACAAACATGGACAAACGCCTATTTTCGTGTGGAGTTTTTATTGACCTAAAGAAAGCTTTTGACACGGTAGATCATAAAATTCTATTACACAAGCTAGATCACTATGGTTTCTGTGGTGTCATCAATAAATGGTTTTCTTCTTATCTACAAGGCCGAACTCAAACAACTCAAATTGATTCATACATATATCTGCTCGAAATGCTATTACTTGTGGAGTACCGCAAGGCTCCGTCTTAGGCCCACTACTTTTCCTAATCTATATTAATGATATTCAAGAATGCTCTGAAAAGCTTAAGTTTTTTTTGTTCGCTGACGACACGAATATCCTATATGCTGACAAAAACCTTAGGTCATTGGAGTTAATTGTAAACCAGGAGCTCTGCAAATTGTATGATTGGTTAACGGCAAATAAATTGACCCTGAATATAAAAAAATCAAATTTTGTCATATTTTCTCCTGCTAAAAGAAAATTTACCTATCAACTTACAGCTAACCTGATGTTTGATATTAGACACAGAAATGCACCTAGAAATATTCGAGACCTGTTTCAAGACATTTCTAATATTCACCCCTATAATACCCGATCCTCTGCTTCACACAACTCTTACACACAAAGCTCTAGGCTCTCTATTCAACTGAACTCGTTTTCTAGAATTGAACAAAAATTTGGAATGAGATGCCTCTTACATTAAGGAATCTTTCAAAACATGACTTTAAAAGAAAAATTAAAAGAGTACTTTTCAATATTCTGTCTTCTGAAGACTCCTATCTTGACATACGAAACGTTATTCAAAAGGTCAAATTTTCTTAAGGTTTTTATGTATTTTCAGAATTACAAGTATAGTCTTAATTGTAATATTGTTGTATTTTTGTTTCTATACCTACTCTTTTTAGTTAACTTCCAGATTTTTGATTTCTGTAAACTTGTATATGTACTCTCTCTAGTTAATTTCCTGATTTCTGTTAACTTCTATACTTATCTTTTTCTTTTTAGGTAAGACATGACCCACCTAGATTAGCTAGCTACCTGTGGGCATGTCCAATTTGTTAAAATAATTATTAGAAAATAAAAGAATGTATGTAAATGTATGTATGTATCTACATCAATCTCTTCGCGGTCCGGAACATATGAAGGGTCATCATCTTGCTCCAATACTTCATCATTGTCTGACAACTCCTCGTCACTCTGGACTGGAGTGGAAGTCATGAAAAATTCCTTGAAAAGACTGCATTGAATTTCTTGACTTTTTCGGGCGATGGATGTTTGACAACCTGAAAAGATATTTTGGCACAGAGTTGTTTTTCCTCTGACTGGATGATATGCAGGGGAAATTAGCATGATGGGAGTTTCGCGTTACTATTATTACGTATCTCTGAGTAGAGAATCCAAACTTGCCTTCAGCAATGCAGATGCTTCGAAACTTTTCCCCGTATTCTGAGTTTGGGTAGCGACCTCTACAACTGCAGGCAATGGTTCCTCTGCATTTATAGTTAACTGCTCGCTATTTTCACCAGAAGTTGACTGCAACTCCTCCCACTCATGTTCAGCGAGGATCTTGAAATAGCAGAACACAAGTAAGTATTATTCTAATTTTCTGAACCTGTTTTCCTCACTTTAAATTGATTAACATAAGCTTTAATTTCCTCCTTAACATACCCTAGCAGCTTCTCGTTTTCTATAAGCTCCTCGAGGCGGCCTTTGCACGTGTTTTGATGGTCCGGCGCCAGCTTCTTGAGATACGTTTTTGTCATATCGTTTTAGCTTCTTTGCTTGTGCAGGACCATTTTTAAAAATTGTAGGAATAGCATTGGGCTTCAAAATATTTTTCATCTTCAATCCCAGAGATTTTGCTATCACCGACTGTTCTTCAAAGGAATCCTCAGTGAAGTGAGTGCTGCAAAGTCGGCTAGTCAACTGGTTAAAACATCGGAACGGGTATTCTTCACAGCATTACTCCATAGCTTAGCGAAGTGGGCATCTTCAGGCCATTTGTGCAGGCTTACTTGATCTTTGCGAGTGTTCGAACAACCACCAGCTATACAGGGATGTGGCATTATAATACGTGGTTGAAGAGAAGAGTGTTATGCACGCCGGGGTTGCGGTCGCGTAGGACTGTTTATGTGAGCTGGTATAAATGCACATAGAATATGGACACAACTCAACTGCTGTTTAAAAAGCCCTCTTACACTTAAGTGCTTGAATTAACTTTGAAAGGAAACTTTTACACGTGATTATTGCTACAAAGAATCTTTGAAGTTTCCTCAGTAGATAACATAGCTGCAATTTTAGAGATTTTTGCACCTTAATAGCTCTAATGTTGTTAAAATAAACTAGTCATTACGTGAACAATTTAACGCTAAAATTACTCAAAGAGAGAAACTAGGTTTTATATGGTATTTTAAGCGTGATGCCTGCACTATATTTTTGTGCTACACGCGACTCGAAGAGCTTTTTCGTAGCACAGACGGTTTTCCTCAGTATAAATATTATTGAAGAGGTTTTGCGAGTTCTCCTTTCTACGTCACTTCTGGATTTGACCTGTGATCCAGAGGTCAAACAGGAAGTCAAGAAATGTTCCTCATTTACACGAAAAATAAGAAAATTCACCACTTATATCTGTGCAATACCTCTTATTTAGGTTATAAGCTATCTTTTTATTAAATGTCAGAAATACCAGTGTAGCCAAAAATGCAGTGGTAAATTCATTTAAAGGATTGTCACTTGAACTTAACCAGTCAATATGGTCTTGGAAAACTTGCTGATTTATTGAGTGTTCTTCCTGCTGCTGGCTATTATTTACTGGAAGAAAGCTTGAAGTATATTCATAAACAGGGCCATGATCTGGAACACAGTTAAGGGTACTTTCTCTTCTGTTTGTATGGAAAGAAATTGTTGGGGTACTTCATTCTCTGGTAAAGATACAATTGCATTATAATTTATTGCAATATCTGAATAAAGTGGATTGTTTCTTGAAAGCCAATGTCTAACATCTGGTACTACTTGTCTTCTTACAACAAGATTTTTAAAATTGTTTCCTTTTCCCTTTTTCTGGACAACAATAACAGGTAAATCTTTAGGATACCTTGGGAGAGAATGTGCCAGTTCCCTAATGTTTTGTGGTATATTAATACAATGGCCTGAGAAGCCTCTTTGTCTTCCTGGTTTGATATAAACATGTATAATGGGAAGAGCACAAGCAATTAGCATTTCTTCCACTTGTGTTAAACCACTTAGTTCTTTTGGTACAGCTGAAGTTACCATAAGGTTTTCAGTTGAAAATTTCTTTACAGTGTCCTTTTCTCTAGAGCATCCCATGCACTGATAATTATACATTTAGGAGTGGATTTTAATGGCCACGCTTCAAAACAAGTTTTGCATTGCTAAATGGTATAATTGTTTGAATTATGAAATTTTGAGATGTTATCCTTTGCCCATCGCTGCTCATGTAAAGTACCTAAATTTTCTGTGCAGCAGTATGATATTCTGCTTTTGAAACTGTTACATTAGGAAGTGATTGTCTAATGCATAATTTCTTTTTTCCAAGAGTTTTTTTATTTTCCTTATATCTGTGTCATTTTGCTTCTAGCCTCTCTTTGTGGTGAACTTCTGTTTCAGATAATTTGAATTTAAGATCTTCTGTATTTCTACAGTATTGCTCCAGTGATTTGGTTAGACGTCAGTTCACAAACTGCTGTTTATTAAATTCTATAAAAACTCTATGAACACCTTGCGAACTAAAATAAAAGATACAAATAAATTGCAAATTAGCTTGCGAAAATAACAGGATATAAATATGTTTCATCTGCTTTGAGAATTACAATAGTGAAAAGAGAAAACTTAAGATAACGTAAAAATAACGGTAAAATGATGTTGTATACAACTTGACTTATCTGAAACCTTAAATCTTAATTTACGATTCATAAGCGATGAAATTGAACTTAAACGAGTAAAGATGACTAAAATAGCGTAAAAATAATTACCTTGGTGCTGCCTTGATCACCAGAACAATGATAAACTTGGAGAAACTTGTAACTTGAAGTGAATTAAATGATCTTGCATCAACTGATCGTGCTAACGAAAAACTAATCTTTTATAATGCTAGTTGGGTGTCGCAGCTCTTACGCGCGAGTTTTCGCGACACAAAGAATTTAGTAGAAGGATCTAGAAACAAAGGTAATGTACACGCGTGAAATACACATGAAGAGGCCTTAAATAACTAAATACAACTAACTTCCAACAACCAAAAATAGCACTCTTAAGGATACAAAGTCTAGTTATTGAGCATTAAACAGCTTCAATAAGAAAACTTGCGCAATGCTGCGCATGCAAAAATTGTTGCTCGGATGGTAGATTCAGGATTACATCAACTGCTCTCTCGCTCTTTGGTATTGATTCGAGAACATGACAATCGTTTGAAACAAACTCAGGCGGTGTACGGCCTACGATCGCAATGCATTATTTTCACACATTTTCAAGATGGCGGACTTTCCTCGCTGTATGGCTGTGCTTAGCGGGTAAGTTCAAGTTATTTTTTGTCGCTCACTCGAAGCTCTTCGACCTAAAAATATTTTGAATAGACTTGCAAACAATCACTCTATTAGACTGAGATGTATTTTTTTCAAAACATTGTCATTTAGTGTAGTATTTTTTGGAAACAGTATCTCATTTGGTGTTCTGGAAAAGCTGTGAAGTGTCTGCCGCTCAACTTGATTTTTGGATTATTCCTTTACCAAACGTCTTTAAAGAGTATAGCAAAATATTCTTTATGAATAGCCAAATTCAATGGGCCCATCACACCCCATTGCACCCCTCTTTGTTTTTCTGGAAATTACGTTTAAAGTTCACGTTTTTTGCCTAATTACAGCTGTAGGTTGTTGATGATGAAATGCACAAAATTTATTCAGCCTCCCTAAAGGAATCATCATCAACTAAGTTTAAAACGTCACTTGCAGGAATTTTT
The DNA here is from genome assembly GCA_964020085.1 of Micromussa lordhowensis. Lineage (NCBI taxonomy): Eukaryota > Metazoa > Cnidaria > Anthozoa > Scleractinia > Lobophylliidae > Micromussa > Micromussa lordhowensis. Next base: position 28,501 of record CAXHUQ010000719.1, on the reverse strand, counting down.
TTAAACACAAGCTTATTAAGTACCTTCACATTTAGTGCTACTTCTTTATACATTTGCAATCCTCCGTTTTGTCATGACTGCCAATCACTGTAAACTAATTGTCAATTAATTTTATTACTGATTCTTGACTTCTCATTTTCATCTTGCAGCCTTAGCTTCCAATGGTTTTGTTAAAAGGGACTGCACTACCAATTGCACAATAATTATCGGGAGGGGAGACTCTAAAATGAGTGAAATTGTGATTGAATGAGTGAACAGGCTTAAAGCTAACTTAAGCCTTTCCCTGCACAAAAAGGCTAAAATTACTTCTTACCACCGCCCACTCCTGTTTAAGGCTGATAACTAAATTTAGAAATTCAAAATTTTTCAGGAACATAATTTTTTCACCTTCAATCTTGGAAAATACAAAATACAGTAAAAACCAGCATGTAATAACCCACTTTTTTTCCAAGTTTGGCAAAACAGGTTCTTATATTTGAGGGTAGTTATTGGCAATTTAGGCTAAATTAGGTTCTAATTAGGTTCTTAAGTTTTCAGTAGAAACAATTCCTGAAGAGGCAGAAAAAAAAAAACAGGTTTGGTCCTTTATGTTACAGCATTTATTTATAGCGGTCTTGTCATGAGCCTTGTGCAAGACTATTTATAAACAAAGAATCTTTTTACAGTGTATTTATTAATAAAAAGTTGTAAGTTTTTTTTACAAAGTTGTTTCTGTACATGTCTTTTATTTGTGAGCAATGAAGACTTTTCTGTTTCTCAAAGTCACCAAAGTTATACTTCTTAGTTAAAAATGCTTATGAAAATATCCCATGACTCACATATAAGCACCTAATTAATTTTGCTTGGCTAAACAAGTTCTTATATTTTGGGGTATAAACATGGGAAATTTCTGCCAGCGGGTTCTTAAATCAATAGGTTCTTACATGCAGATTTTTACTGTATTGGTCTGATAACCACTTGGACAAAATATGGACAGCAAGAAAATTTTAAGCCTATTTGTACATCTAGATTTTTTCTGCTTTATAATCAACATTTCCTACAAACAAAATGATTTCCATTCTCATCTCTGGGTGGTTAAAAGCAATTGAATTACTTGATTGGTGTTATTATATTTTATTATTAACTCTGTTTACAGGCATCATAACTTACAGCAATGCTATTAGTGACATTAAGCTACATTCCACCTTAGTACAGAGATTTCTTCAACTTTTTTTATCTATGTTGATGTAATAAAAGACCATAAAACAGACAACAACTCTCTCGAAAACACTTGCTCAAAATGTGTTTTATTTGACATGCATTTTTCTTACTTTGGCATCTCATGTCAACCGTGGTGAATAAAATTGAATTGATCGCAAATTATTACAGAAATACTGGAAATAAAAGAATAACTATAGGATTGAAATACTTGAAGCAAAAGACCATGAACAAACGAACCAACACACCGTCGCCAAAGTTTAATAATTAAGCTTATTTACTTATGACGAAAATGGTCGGTTGGCCACTATTGGGCTTAGGTTGATTGTTGTAAAAGCGTATTCTCCCTTTGCCTTGTTCTCTAGTAACGCAACCTCCAATTCAAGTTTCCTTTTTTCTAATTTCAAATTTTCCTGCTTTAAAAGCAACGCCTTATATTGTTCAGCGAGAACCTGGTCTTGAGTGACTTTGTGCAGTTTGTGATTGCTTTGTTTACGGCCGCACACCTCGTTCGAATTCTTGCGCGCAGGATCCCGAACGATAGGATTTACAACTTCAGTGACCTCTTCACAAAACTTGAACTCGTCCGTGTCAACTTTGTCAGCAACTCCATTAACAGCCACTTCGACAGGAGTTTCCGCAGCTATGAAAGAAAGAAGGAAACAATTAACTCATAAATGCACAAGTAAAATCCTACCTCGGTCATCGTCCGAGTAAACATTGAAAGCCCCAAAATAGCATGCAGCTCGGCTAAAACTTAAACTTTTTCCGTCCAACTTCAGACGGCCATATTTTTAATGTTCACCCGCTGGCCGAGTTGTCGCTCAGCAGACTGGTAGCTTGGCTTCGGAGCCATTTTCAAAATTTTGTCTCTTCTTTGTTGTTACGTAACATGTATCACGGTAGCTATGCAAGACCTCACTTTTTTGTCCTCTTGCACGCTTTGACGTCTTAACAAGGTTAGTAAATCATGCTTTTTGACAACGTTACTGAAAGCGAAAAATAAGCCTTAATAGCTAGTTTGCTTTTTAATGCGCAGACAATGTTTCTATTAGTGAACCCACCTGTTTCAAAGCCTTGCAGGCCAGTGAAGGATGGTGTCTCGCTAAACATCCCAATGATTTTCAATGTGGCCTCCGAGGGGTTGGAAGGTGCCGGTCTTTTTCTGTTCTTTTTTGAAGCCGCTGAATTCTTTCTTCGCTGTGCATTGCAAATTCTTCCACTTGTCCTTCACTTCTTGGGTGGTCCTAAGCGTCACCCCCACGGCATTTATAGCAGCAGCAATTTCATCCCAAACTTTGCTTTTCTTCGCGTTTGTTACGCTATAAGTAAATTTACTTTGTAGGATTTCAATGTTTTCTTCGTATTTTTCGGTCAAAACAGTGATTTCTGACGCTGAAAAGTTTGACTTGCGTGCTTTTTTTGCCGGGGAAGCCATTTTTAATGACAATGTTACCAGCGATTTCGTGACTTTATATAACACGTAATTAATTATAAACGCTCGGCATAATTTATCTGACTTCTAATCGCGGATTAGTTAATCAGTGGATTAATCTCCTTTTGAACAACCGTTTTCTAACCCCCGATTAGCTAACCCACGATTAGGAAATTTAATCGATGATTAGGCTTAATCGTGGGTTAGTTTAATTGGGGTTTTGAACAACCGGGCCCAGGTCTGTGGGTGGGAATGTTATACCTAAGAATTTCTCCCCTCTAAACCTTTAAAGTCATATACCATTTTGAGAGTATTCGTATTGATGAAAATATTCTATTTGATTCGTATACCTGTTGAACATATACACAAATTTTAAAGGTTTTGTATTTACGATTTGACGCCAAAAATGCTTGTATATGAAGGCGATTTAAATTAAGCTTGAAAAAAATCATTTCAGAAAGGGTATAGTAAATACTGCAAATTTAGTTTAAGATATATCATTCCGAATAGGCAATTTTCCATCACCATTTCAATAAGTAAATGGACTAGACATTTGTGAAAATAGAGAAAAAAAAATAGTTCACAATTTTTCTAGTGTACCTGAAAAACAAGGAATTATAAAGGCAAACTCCAAGCAGTATGTGAATATGACATGAATCAAGCCAAATTCTATTCCAATGAAAAAAGCCATAAAATGGGTTAAAATTCAATGTTCAGATTTCTTTGATCAAGTTCGTTTTTAAATGACTGAGTGTTTATACTGTTATTAATCTGTGCAGCAGATCGAAGAAACTTTATTGTGGTAGGAATGGGGATATGGGAGCCAGAGCCAACTATTACTTTTAATAGGTGTTGTTTTCTTTCCATCATCTTAATCCATTTCATTAGTAATAGTTGACTAGATATACAAATTACATGAATGTACAAAGTATCAGAGTACCACTGCAACAATCACACAATTTTGAGTTGGATGACAAGTCAGTCAACAAATCAGACAGCAGTCAACACTCAGAATTCACTGACATGTAAAGTATCTTATTCCAAGATTTGAATCAATGATTCATGCTAAAAGATTAACAAATGGAGATTGTTTCATGACCAAAAGGGAAAAAATAAGTAAATGCATGCACAAGATAAATTCATAGCAGTTGCTTGTATATTTTTTGGGTCAACAGCTCTGGCACTAAATGATCTTTACAAAAGGTTGTCAACTTCTTTAACATGGCTTCCCAGAAGTCTCTATAGAACTCCACTTCAACAATCATGATTGCGATGATCATTCTTCACCTTCCTTTAATCATCATTCCCTTGTTAGCGTAATACTTACAACGATGAATGAGTCCTAATGCACAGAAATACGACAAAAATACAGTGAGATTGGGAAACTAAAGGACGGAGTACATAAGAACAATAATCAACTTACGTAGTATAGGCATAAACGAGGCGTTGAATTACAATCAGATTGCCAAAGCTAGTGCTCGAAACTAAAACAAGATGTCCGACCAGTGAATGCTGGACTCATACACTGGTCAGCGGTTATATTGACATTGTCGTAGACACGTCTTGTTTCTATCATATTGTGGTTTAGCAGTATCTCTGCATCCCCCCAGTTCGAGATGCTATAGTCCCGTATAGAGGGGCAAACTTGACATTCAATGTTCAATCCACTTTCCCGTTTCTGGCTCATAGCCTTAGGCGTGATGGCTTGTCTAGTGCTGGTGTGTGCGGAGGCACCTTGGGGGCTGAAGGAGTTCCAAGGCACGAATGGTCAGTGAGGACTTGTGCGGGCGATGTGGGTGTCATTGCCAATGGTGATGGGCAATCTGGTGGAGGTGTGACTTCGGTCGTAGGTGCATTGACTCTTGGGGGTTCTATTGCTGCTGCAGGTGGCAGGTGGGACTGTGGTTTGGGTGCCTGATCACTGATGCGGGTGAGACAAGGTGCCGCTGTGGACTCCTGAGTGAATGCTGGGCTCGTACACTGGTCAGCAGTTATATTGACATTGCCGTAGATACTTCATGTTTGTATAGTGGTTTAGCAGTATCTCTGCACTTAAGATGATACTTCCCATCTACTTTTTTGCAGACTTTTTCTAAGGTTCCAAACCCCATAGACTTTGCTGCAGCTACGATCTCTGCACAGCAAAACTGTTGCAACACTAGTTCCATAATGGACAGCTTTGGTGTTTCAATGTCTACTGTGATATCTTCCAAACCAAATTTTTCTTATTCTTTTTCATCCCCTCCAAATATTTTGGTGAAACTTTGCAAAAGATTTGGAAACAAAGCCATGTTTGATGACCACTTTTGACAGTAATGTTATGAGCGGTTAATGTTATACCTGGAAATGAGACCCGCTGAATCATTACAAGTGATTGTAACATTACAATTACAAGTGATTATAACATTACATAGCCCTTAAGTACAAGAACATAACGCCCAAGTTTCAAGTCAAAATGTTATAATCTTGTGAGGTTATTAACGGTTAAAGCGTGGCCTCATTTTTGTGTCAAAAGAACGAGTGAGAAACTAAAGCCAAGTTTTCTATCCGCCATGTTGGGTAAAACTTTAACCGCTAAAACTATGCGAGTGTTTCATTGATGTTGTAATTTGTAAGGATGATGGAGTATATTCAGACCTACCAAAAGCAAAAAAAACTGCTTGAAAAAAGACTAAATGCTTGCCGAGTTATTAGCGGATGAAGTTAAAACATAAATGACATCATAAGTATTGTCCACGTTGAGCATTTTAACAAAACTTGCATTAACGGCTTCCTTACAACATGATATAACCGAAAATTAAGGTTACCAACTACTTCACTGTTGTGAAAACTGCTCCAAATGTCACTGTCATCAAATAACTTGGTCAAACAAAGCACCTTTGACTTTGACCAGAACCTGCGCACAAGCAATCATCTGCTATCAGAAAAAATGTTCAAGAAAGATGCCTGAGCATCTTATACACCTATTCTGATAGTTGAACTGCTTCTGCGAATCAGCAAGAGGTCTCTTGCTTCTGCAAATTCACGGAGGCTAAGCCTCTTTCCCTGGCCAGCCTGTATGATCAATTTAGTATCCTCTGTGTGTGGGCGGGATTGTTTGAGTCGTTGAATATCATCTGGAGTTAAGAGTTCATCGGCCTCGTCAATGTGTCTTTGCAATTGCTTAGGCTGTGTAGCATTGTCCACCATCGATCGCCAACCTTTAAGTGCGGGAATAAGATTCGCAAAGGCCTGTTTGTAACTACTGTGCAGGGCCAGCATTAGATGTGCATCGTACTTTGTAGAGGTTACATAGGTCAAAAACTTCTCCAAGCTTGTGAGATGTGGAATTATTGTTCCGGGAGCTTTTGACTTGTTGTCCAGGGCTGGCCGCACCCAGCGTATCCACAACATCTCCATTGTCTCCGCCAAGGCATGTGATGTTTTCTCCATCAGGGTCAAGGATGTCTAACAGCATTGCAATTTATTCTACCATACATCAAGGGCACATCGGAGCCTATCAAACAAATTTTGAGTAATCACGACATCAAAGTTGCTCAAAAACCACACCAAACCATCGGGAATTTGTTTGCCAAACCCAGTACCGAAAGATCAGACTCGTGGCACCATCTACTCGATCCCATGCAAAGATTGTGACAAGAGTTATATCAGGGAAACCAAATGCAAATTTTCTACTCGCCTTAAAGAACACCAGAAAGCGGTGGAACATAAACACTCGCAAAAGTCAGCTTAAGTGGAACATTGTTTACTTTCTTGTCACACTGTCTCTTGGGAGGCGTCCAAGATCCTACGTACAAGTGCTAATTGGCGCAATCACCGCGTTTTTGAAGCTTGGAAAATTAATATTTGCAGGAATCCGCTGCATCGTGATGATGGCATGCATTTGCCGCACTAGTTTCTAAATCTTGCCTTGAGGGACAGAACTCAATAATAGATCCCAATTTGGCACACTATAAGAAACGTGTTTTTGTGAATTATTTTTTCACTTTCCCCTGATGAAGGTTGAGGGTTCAACCGAAATGTTGGGACTTTTAAAAAACATTGTACATATTTTTATACAATTTTAACCAGAGTAATGTTCTTATTTCTTAATAAGTATTGCAATTTGCCTGGCGTGTTGCATGCATGTCAATTCCTTCTTGTGAGCAGCATCTGGAAGTGTAAGGTAGTGGAAGAAGCCGCGAAACCAGTGGTGTCGGGTATCTTTTAACGACTAGCATTTAAATCAGCCTTAATCGATGTCGATAAATTGTTCAATTGACGTCCAACCCATGCTATTTTGTCCAACTATCAAGGTGGAAGGGAAAATTGCAGTTCCAGTGTTCTTTTCTCAGCATCTATTTCGGGCTGTATCAGTGAATTTTCAGTAGCTATTTCAGTGCTATAAAGTGCTGCAATTGTTAACAATAAAAGAGCAACTTAAGGGGAGATATTCTCTTGCTAGAACAATGTGGTGTCAAAAAATCTCCATGCCCAAAGCGTTGAAATGATAGTGCATGGGATCACTAAATTTTTGCAAGTTCGTAATTACAAGATGTGAGAATTTCCAAAAATAAAACGGTTATTATCATGATCATAAGCTGTATAACGATGATAACCTTCAGCTTATCGATGTCTTTCTATTGAAGTAAAAATAAAAAGACAAGTAAAGACAACACTCGTGAAAACTCAAAACACAAAATGAATGGATTTAAAACTTACCTTTTTCGATCTCCACTGATGTCGATTGCTCGGCTCCCGTTCCTCTGGCGCTTTATTAGCGCAGTGAATCATCGGAATGGATCCTCTCATTAAAATCCGTTTTTTCTTCGGCGTTTTGTTGCTTGATTCCTTGGAGTTATCGCGGCTTTCTTCACTTGTATTGGTAGGCATAAGAGCGCTTAATCTCAGGCATGTAAAGCAACTCTCGTTGAAGTGCAAAGAGCACAGATAGCTGTAATCTGTGGGCTGAAAATCCAGCCTGTGAGTCCGCACAAATTTCGCCCATTGAGCTCTAACTTTCTCGTTTTTTTGGGAATATATGTATAGAAATACCAGGACTATAAGAGCTGCTTGTACAGCTTATTTGTCCTGGGGCATCGGCCGCACAAGTCTTACCTCTGTGTTTTGCAATTGCAGCCATTTGACTGAATCTGTGAAAACCACACAACTTCCCGTGCTCGATGTGTCAACCCTGTGACGTCATATGCATATTTAATTAAGGATTGCGTTGTCGCACTTTCTGCAACAATTTGACCATGTTTGTGTTCGAGAAAAATACGGATAAAATTGTTTTTGTGGCATCAAACGTTATTTACCTGGTCAATTGGATCTCACACTAATAATTTACTGCTATGATTCAAAGGATTCTTTTTGGGTTCAGTAGCACTTTAAAGCTTGCTGAATTTTGTAAAATTGTAAATCCCTCTCAACCTTCGCCAGATGCGTGGATTAACCTTCGGAGGCTTAGGTGCCTCACAGTTTGCAGGCCTCTCTTGCCTATCAAGGCGATCTTTCAGATTTTTCTCGCTCAATTTGCAGCGAAACATTTTATTCACTAGTTTAGCTAGTTGTTCACTTTTGAGGCTATCTCTGACAGTATCGTCGGACTCGTACTCTTTCATGAGCTCTGAGCGAAGTTCATCCTCGTCACCACTACAAGTGGTTTCGTGCTCTGACTCGTCATCTTTGCTGTTGAGGACAGAGTCGTAAAGAGCTTGGCAATCATTTGACTTGGCTGAGGCACCCATGGAGTCTTTCGCCCTGCTCTCTTTGTGGTCTGTGGCTCTCAATTTTTTGGCGGGAACGGCATTTGCCGCCGAGCTCGCTGGCCATTTGCCTTTCCCTTTTTCATGTCGTTTCTCCTCTGCGAGAGAAGAGTTAAGAGGTCCTGGTAGACGTTTGGTTAACAGTTGAATTGCGCTGGTCAGAAGGCTGATTTCTTGCGAAGATGCAGGTGTCTGGTTGTTGTTGTTGTTGTTGGAGCCGTGTGGCACCATCTTAAAGGTCAGAATTGTTTTTGTCATGGACGTCAAAATCAGAGATCTGCTCGCCCTCCCGGATGTCTAACAGGTCTTCAGAATTCTTTTTGTTCATCTTAGGATTTTTCGCTCTGTCGGTCTTGATAGGTAACGAGTCCAGCAAAAAATTATACAGAGTCGTTCACATGCGAAGCGACTAGCCCGAAATCGAAACTCATATCTCATGTGATCTCTGAATGTATGCAAATGCAAGGTAGAATTATTTATGGGCGTGTAGAAGGAATAAAGAACTTCCAAGTGTACGAGGTTTTAAATCAAAAGTCAAATTAAAATATGAGACTGAAAAATACATCTGTAAAAAAATAATAATTTAGATATGTTTAGTAAGAAGTGGGATATATGAACATTAGGGGTAGTTGAATAACTTTGAACATGTCAGGCTCAAATAAGTGTGACTTTGCTATGTAAACTTGTTCTTGAGTTTGTGTATGCGAGTGAGTGTGAATTAGTTATGCTATACTGTATGTACTGTTTTATTATGTTTGGTGAATTAGTAGTATTGTAATGAAACTTGTGTAAATAGTTGTGAGCAATGCAATCCTTTAAAGAATGAAAAAAATAACAGATAAATAAACAGCACTCACAGTTGAGATGCACCCTTAGTTTTGTAGTTTTTAGTTTTTAATTAGAATGCGAGCTAAACTTTGGTTCTAATCTGCATGATGATCAGTCCTTAGAACCTTGGACAAAACTGTTCTGGATCGATGTTTTACAACAAAAAATTAAAACGAACAGTGACACGTACAGTACTGCTCAAAAGTAAGTTATCACCCTCTCGTGAGACGGGAATCATGTCTCGCAAGTGAGACTTTCGTTGCACAAGATGAGAGTCTCGTTCTGCGAGAGCCTAAAAAAACTGTAAGTGCAACTGCTTGAATTTCTCGCGAGACTTTGATAGCCCATTGTAAAAGCGAACTTGCAGCACACAGAAAATTAGCCAAGCATAACTGTGCGCTGGAACAAAGCTTTTGCCGAACTCTGTTGTTTGTTTATCACGTTCATTTGAGATTTGAGTCTTAAACTTTTCAAATCTACTTGGCTCAAAAATCGAATCCAAAAATATGCTGCAAAGCTTTCTATTTTAAATGGAATTCACATCGTTCATGGCTATACTGTATGTACTGTTTTATTATGCTTGGTGAATTAGTAGTATTGTAATGAAACTTGTGTAAATAGTTGTGAGCAATGCAATCCTTTAAAGAATGAAAAAAATAACAGATAAATAAACAGCACTCACAGTTGAGATGCACCCTTAGTTTTGTAGTTTTTAGTTTTTAATTAGAATGCAAGCTAAACTTTGGTTCTAATCTGCATGATGATCAGTCCTTAGTATCTTGGACAAAACTGTTCTGGATCGATGTTTTACAACAAAAAATTAAAACGAACAGTGACACGTACAGTACTGCTCAAAAGTAAGTTATCACCCTCTCGTGAGACGAGAATCTTGTCTCGCAAGTGAGACTTTCGTCGCACAAGATGAGAGTCTCGTCTCGCGAGAGCCTAAAAAAACTGTAAGTGCAACTGCTTGAATTTCTCGCGAGACTTTAATAGCCCATTGTAAAAGCGAACTTGTAGCACACAGAAAATTAGCCAAGCATAACTGTGCGCTGGAACAAAGCTTTTGCCGAACTCTGTTGTTTGTTTATCACATTCATTTGAGATTTGAGTCTTAAACTTTTCAAATCTACTTGGCTCAAAAATCGTATCCAAGAATATGCTGCAAAGCTTTCTATTTTAAATGGAATTCACATCGTTCATGGGTTTAAGGAAAAGTGCTGAAACCTGTACAGGATTTTACGAAGAGAAGAGTTTGGATTGCATTGGTCATGACTTTTATTGAATGTGGTGTCTCCTAAAGGAGCCATTGTGGTTCTCAAAAAGAACCGTTTTGTTTTCAGTGCCCTGAGGCATGGCCTTCGCGCTGGATCACCATCGGGACGAACGAAAACATCATACACTTTTCAGCCATCGCCCTCTCCCTCCAGAACCTCGTTATTCCTCCGAGTAGCTGCTCTTTAGTTGTGGGCTTTATTACTATTCGCAGAAAGAATCCTTAACATACGTTTTTCCTGATGTTGTGTGTTTGTTATGAAACGTGTGGCTAGTCACGTTTTTTATTTGTTATGTAATCAAAGTCGCAAACAGTAAATTTTTTCACTGGTTTATTTTCGCTTGTGAGTAGTTATTCAAAACTTTTTGTCAGTAATGAAAACAATTTGATGCATCGGCAAATAACTCTGAGTAATCGGAGAAAAATTGAAACTGCCAAACGCTTTCCATAAAGGATCAGCTTCTTCAATTCTGGCGATCTTGCGAAAAAAGTTTCTTTTCAATTCATGTAACATGGAAATTCAACATGCTAAAAGCCAAAAACTGCATGTAGATCATTTCACCGACCTGTGCGACGCAATGTTACACAATTGTTTGCTAACGTCTCGGCGTTTGTTTCTTCATACATGTAACTTCTTTTCTTCATAACTTCAATTCCATCTCAGTTCTTCGTTTGTAACGACTGTGGTGAATCTAGTGAAGCAAGTTTCAATTCAAGACCTCTTCACGCAGTATTAGCGGGAAGTTCACAAAGCATACATTGTAACAAACCCGTCCCGAGAAACTAATTGTTTCTTCTCAAGCCAATCGCTTGTAATTTATTCCAAAAAAAACGCTTCACTGGTTCTCGCGAGACAAGAGTCTTGTCTGACGAGACGAGAGACGAGAGGTGGTAACTTACTTTTGAGCAGTATTGTAGGATTTTGTGATTGTCTTGAACTTTATTAAATTCAACACAGGAAATGTTATTTTTATGTGAATAATGCAAGAAAGGCTTGCATAACATCAAGTCCAAATTTGGTAACTGAATTACAAAAGTATGCAAAATCACATGATTTCTGACAAACAAGAGTCAAATTTGATGTATTGTTTTGCGAAGAACATTGTTACATGTTGGTGGATTTTTTGTCAAGAATTTGACAGAAAAGGAAGAGAAAGACTTGCAGCTTATTTGGCCACTGACATACCATACTGTCTTCTGAAATTGATCTTCTTTAAAGTCTTTAAACTGTTCTTGTCACTAGATCATTGGTCTTCCACATGTTTTGAAGATCGCTGCCTGTAGCTTGTGCTTTCACAAGTGACAATTGCACCAAGAACTTCAGACACTGCTATTTGTGCTTTTAAGAACGTTTCAAGATAATCTGGGAGAATTTCTTCCATAACAGCTTGAAATAACTTCGGTTGTTTGCCTTGTGGCCTGGCTTCGGTGGTACATGTAGTATTAAAACTTGAATCGTTGATTATAGTGCTGTTAAGATGGATTATCGTAACTTCCTCAGGCTAAATCCCAATGAATTCTTAAAAAAATCCTCAAATTATGCCGTGGGTCAACAACAGCTTGCATTTTTTAAACGCTTTTTAATGCCAATTTTACAGTAGTTTAATGCCTTAATGGAACCTTTACCAGTTTTAAAATGCTACTAAAGGACAACATCCAACGGTTATGTAACAAATATCTTCTTAACAACAACAACAACTTTATTTCTCTGTTACTTTCCCTTACAGTGGCCGAGAGTGGCCATTAAAAGTGAGAACTCAAATTCGAAAATCGATTTCCAAAAGTGACAATTCTAAACTGAAAGTCGATTTCTTAACTCACTTAAGTGCAAAAGCCATTCCATAATTGGCAATTCAAAAGCCATAGCAGTTGCGAAAATGCAGTTTTCAATTCTCAGTTCTCACTTTGACCACCCCCCTCCCCCCTCCACTAACTTTTTTCTTCGGAGTGTGTACTGGGACAAATATTTCCCGAAGTCCGCCATTTTGTTTTGTCAACAGAGGATCACCCACAACATGGACAAGAAAAAGGTTGTTGGTAAGTTAATTTTAACTAAAATTTATCTCATCTGTTTGTATAAATGGATTTAAGACCATCTTAGGGTCAAACTTTATTGATAACCTCTGATTTTCATTGATTATAGAACTTGTTGATAAATTGGTTGGACTAAATAAGAGACCTGCTATTATATTGAAGTATTTGCAAAGAGACCTACGCATCAGTTGGAGGTTTGTGCTGTAAAATTGCACTACTTTGAGAAATATTTCATTGTTATTTATTAGAGATAAGACATTAAGCTTCTGTTTAAATGCTGTTTATAAAGGGTTAAGTTGGAGTAGGAAGTTTTTTACCATACATATACTTAATTGTTCAATTCTGCATTTTCACATGAAATTTAAGCTTATAATTTAAAAAGCATTCTTACAAAGATTAAAAATGTAAGCCTAAAATAAAGGAGATGCAAAGACAAGACAAAAAATGAATTTCATATATCATGGAATGGGGCCTTAGTAGCAAGTACTTTCTTGATGCCCAGCATTGCATTATGAACTTCTTACCAAGAGTAATGTAGAGAAACTTGAACAAAGGTTAAGGTGGCTGGATATAGTTTATTACTATAACAGTGCCTCTATTATGATGCAGGATTACAGCAAGAAAATAGTTAGAATCATTAGGCCAAAGTACAAATAGATTTGTGACTAAATTTGTGATTTTTTTAAGGATATTCGGTTACCATGGCAACACCTCCACAGTGAGAAAAGAACCGCAAAATTTTGTCAATTTTTTAAGCAAGACTAATTCAGTGACCTGTCATTTTAAGTATGTTATTTGTAAGATCTCTTGATTCTGTATTGTAGAAAATTTTGTTTTGTCAATATTTAACAATATTATTATTCACCAAAGTGGAGGTTAATATCCACCACTTTCACCGACATTGAGGTGAATGATTGCTTTAGTATATCATATACCACACAAGCTGAATAACTAGCGGCCCAAAAAGTAACTTTGTGTGTGACAATATACCGACAAAAGCCATTTTGTTTTTCTTTGGCTGCTTGGACATGAATAGTACTTGGCTAATCACCTCCGAGCTAGCCAATCAGCACACGTGAAAAGTACTATTTACTTGTGTGGTATTTAGTAATTAATGATATTAAGCAAGGCATTGCATAAATTAAAAGAAAAAATGTTATTTTTTGTCCAAACTATTTCATTTAAATTAGTTTGCTGCATGTTAATTACATGCAAAAAATCAAGATAGGTCACCTGGTCGTTTTTTGATTTTGGTTGTCCTTATTTCCGTAGTGCACTAAACTTTAATGGCAATTTGGAAAGTAAGCTGACATGAGCAATGAAAGGGTGAGCGCGCGCTGAAAACCCTTTTGAGCCTCCTTAAGTTACAAATGAATTACCATACAGTGCCAAATATTGCAGTCTTATATTTCCTCAAAAAGTGTTACCTTTTTTTATTAGTGCCCGCACGTTACGACGTTTTTGCCAAGTTAACAACATTAAACGGTATGATGAAAAGCTACTCCCTCGAGATGTTCTTGATGCTGTATCAGTGAGTATTGATGGTCCATATTATTTCTTGGTAGTCACATATGTATCAATAGTAAAAACTTTAACAAACCAGCCTTCTAGATTTTTTTGACCTTCTTTCCCCCACCGGGCATTTGTAATTTAAAAGTTTTGTTTCTGTTTGATTAATCAAATTACCTAGACTCCCTGGATACATACAGGAAGAATAGGCAATGCGTAAAATCCAGAGCAGGCAAGATAGCTCCATTTTGTTGCTTGGGTAGCCAATCACAGCGTGCAACTTGGTTCATCTTGCCCACTCACAGAGCTAGCCATATAATAAAATTATTTATAGTATAGCAAACTGTTTCTTCATCCCAGTGTTACAATTTTGTTAGGAGCTACAAGTTTGGTTGTGACACTAGATGGAAGTGTGAATTATGACAAGTTGTTCCATTTTTCCACTCCTACTGTATGCAGAGGTGTTAATAGCACATGAAGTTCAGCTGTAGGCAGCTGGTTTGAGTAAAATAGTTAGCTAGCTATATCAACAAGGGCTCTGCTTTGGTCAGGCCTTTGTTTTCCTTTTTGTGTGTAGGTGGCACTACATGTCGATCTGGAGTGTAACAATAGTAATTATTTTTTATGGGTGGTTACAATATTATTGCAACAAGAATTTAACAGACTCAATAACAGCAGGAGAAGCATGGTTTAATGAAAAGGAATCAAACAAAGGGAAATTCTCATCTAGGCTAAATTTCCTTTTCTTCCATGGATTCGGTCACTCAGCTGCATTTCCTTCCTGAAGAGAGATGAGCGCATGATCATTCTTCTGAACATTCAGTTGCTGGTAATCCAGCATCTTTCCTTTGGATTTTGAAGAAGTGTTTTATTATTTTTGGCATATAATCTTTAAGTTATGTGAAAATTTACTTTAGCCCTGATATTTATCAGGAAGAGGCTGCTGGCTCAGCACAAAGACTTGGCTACCGAAGAATGTGGGAGCGACTACGTAGAAGAAACATCAGGGTTAAAAGGTATGTAATATCTCCCTCTAGATGCTGCCTTAAAATGACTTTAATAAGTTACTTCTTGATAAGGATATATTTGGCCATTGGGTGTTTTTTTATTTGCTAAAGTTCAAGACTAATTGTTGTTGTATGTACTAAAAAATGCTCCTTTGGTAATTTTTCTTTTACTCAAAAATACAGAAATCAAGTTGCAGCCTGCATGAAACTGCTTGGTTTGGAGAAAGAAATGCCGTGTAACAAAAGGCACAAGAAACAACATCGTATTCACACAAGCAAGGTTGGTTACCAATATTGTGTCCATTACCCCTTGAGATGATAACTTGAATCTGTACTTTACAACTAGTAGTTAAAATCAAAACAAACAGCTCTTTAGTTGACATATATTTCAGCCAAAAACCTACAGACACAGGCACTGTTATTGCTATTTTGTGTATTGTCACATACTTTCTGTGAAAATGACCTAAGTTGTCTCGTTTCATGATTTATGCTATATGGAGTTCTCAGAGTTATGTGTATGTCATATTCAAGATTTCTGTTGGTACCATCTTAACTAAGCACTTACAGTCCTTAACTCTGTCAATTTACAGGGTCCCAACTATATGTGGTATATTGATGGGTTTGATAAGCTGAACCGCTGGGGATTCTATGTTCATGGTGCAATAGATGGCTACAGCCGAAAGATTTTATGGTTACAGGTTTTTGTCACAAACAAGGATCCTTGGCTTGTAGGAAAGTTCTTTAAGGAGTATGTAAAATAGAGTTCAGGTAGACATACCCCTTTTTTCAATATGCCCCATGTGCTATTATTTTATACTGTCTAATTTTCACATCAATTCAAGTTCAAATTAGTCGCATAATTGTGCATTTTATGGTCTATAATCATAATATTATTTGTATTTAGTTTTCCCATGCAGAACAAGGACTGATCCAGGGACAGAAAACCCAATTTTGGCCAAGTGTCAATT
>CAXHUQ010000719.1:2500-10000 GCA_964020085.1 Micromussa lordhowensis | reverse complement strand
CTCTCTTGGAAGGCTCCTTAAACCACAAAAACAAAGCAAAAGTCTAATCCTTACTGGTACTCACAATCAGAAGGGAGGGTTCAAGAGCAAAAGCTGATCAAGGTACGCTGCACATAAATGGTCACACGAGCAAATTGCTTGACCTCTGCCGGGTAGCTGTAAATTGACAAATGCCCTGCAAGGGCATTTGGGCCATACCCTGATCACAAGAGATACTGGTAGCCAGCATTGTCTCTAGTTTAACCTTGTTTAAATCACATTTTTGTAACGATATTGATCGTGTTTTATTTAGCGTATCACTTCCGGTCGATATTGACGTCATCTTGTACCATGGTAACGGACCATGCTTTCCGGTTTCGGGGTCGCTCGCTGTACGCAGAGGCAATTAAAAGTTTTTCTTCAGCTACTTGGTTCTGTTTCACTGTTCTTCTTACGAACACGATACATGGTGTCAGAAGTGGGATTTCTCCTTCCAGAACCATCGCCTGGAATACCTAGTGAAGTTAGTAGCGACTTAATTCCGCATGAGCGACACAGAAGGAGAATCGCCGCCGGGCGCTCAACATGCTCCACCAGCCCCGCAAGAACCTCAACCACAAGCTCCACATTTACTCCCAGCTCCTCAGTTTATTCAGTCAACGATCCCCTTACCGTCCAAACTAGAGTTGAAAGGGAATCTTGCAGTCAATTGGAAACGCTTCAAACGTCTGTGGACGAACTATGAGATCGCCTCGCGCCTTCGAACCCAAACAAGTGAGCTTCGCACGGCAACGCTGTTGACCTGTATCGGACCTGACATTTTGGACATATACGATGGTCTGCCGTTCGCAAACGAAGAGGAAAAGACAAACGTGGACAAAGTAATAGAGCTCCTAGAGGCTTACTTCATCGGTGAGACAAATGAAATCTATGAAGCTTATGTGTTCAATCAGAAAGTGCAGGAAGTCGGTGAGTCATTTGATTCATTTCTTACAACCCTACGTTCGCTTGCTAAAACATGCAATTTTGGTAGCATGCTAGATCGAATGATCAGAGACAGAGTTGCCGTAGGTATCAGAGATAACGCGACTCGGAAAAAACTGCTTGCTGAGAACAAACTAACGCTAAACAAGTGCATTGATATTTGCCGTGCGAGCGAAACCACATCAAAACAACTCAAAGAGATGACTCAGACAGAAGAAGTTAGCGCTATTACCACAGGGAACCCAAAGTTTGAGAATCAAAACAAGGGTGAAAAACTCGGAAGAGACCAGCGCCCCGTGGATAACAAATCACTACCGCTAATTAGGTGCAAGTTCTGTCACAAAACTCACCCTAGAAAAAAAGAACTCTGCCCAGCATGGCAGCGTAAGTGCAGCCAGTGTGGTGGGATGAATCACCTTCCAGTAGCGTGCAACAGCCCGAAAGCCAGCAAACAGCACAACACTAAGCGAGTGCACAGCGTAGAGCATGAATTTCGGGAGTGCAATGATGGGGTGGATAGTGATGATGATTATCTGTTCAGTGTAGAATCTGTTGGCACACTGCATGTCAAGAACAGTCCCAAAAAACTTTATGCTAACTTGTGCTTGAGGGATGAAACAGTGAAGTTCCAGTTGGACTGTGGTGCTACAGTCAACATCCTCCCAGCTGATATCTATCAGAAGGTTTACAATGACCCTAACATGACACGCCTTCAGAAAACTCAAACTACACTAGTCATGTTCAACAAATCCGAGCTGAGACCTTTGGGGTGTATCCAGGTAGAAACCCTTAACCCCAAGAATGAACAGTGTCTCCTCACGGAATACACCGTCGTCCCTAATGGGCACACAGCGCTCCTAGGTGCCCAGTCAATTCAAAAGTTTGGTCTCATCACCGTGAACACTGACAACATAATGTCTGTTTCTGATGCAACTCCCGCACAGCCTGATGTCGTGAGCGAGTTTGAAGATGTGTTCTCGGGAGAAGGGAAGTTACCTGACAAGCTCCACCTTGAGATTGACCAGTCCGTACCGCCTGTGGTTCTCCCAGTGAGGAAGGTCCCCTTTGCAGTGCAGGAACCACTAAGACAGGAACTACAGCGCCTTGTTACAAAAGGGATCCTAGAACCAGTGGATGTACCTACTGACTGGGTTTCGTCAATGGTGGTGGTCAAGAAAGCCAACGGGAAGATAAGGCTGTGTATCGACCCAAAACCCCTAAATCAAGCGCTCAGAAGGAACTACTACCCCCTGCCAGTAATTGATGATCTTCTTCCTCAGCTAGCAAATGCCAAAGTCTTCAGCGTAGTGGACGCTAAGAACGGGTTCTGGCATGTTCAGCTCGACGAGGAGAGCAGCCTGTTGACTACCTTTGGTACCCCGTGGGGAAGATACCGATGGACCCGCATGCCATTCGGAATTTCACCCGCCCCTGAAGAATTCCAGAGAAGACTGGAGCATGCACTAGAAGGTCTCGATGGAGTGAAGCCCATATTTGACGATATTCTCATCTTTGGCGCAGGAGAAACGCAAGCCGAAGCACTGTCTGACCACGATGCAAAGCTGAGAGCATTGTTCGAGCGTTGCCACACTAAAGGCATTAGGCTGAACAAAGAAAAGCTAAAGCTCCGCCTTCCAGAAGTGAAGTTCATGGGACATGTCATATGCCAAGATGGACTAAAACCAGACCCAGACAAGGTGCAAGGTATCAGGGAGATGCCGACTCCGACCAGCAAGCAAGATGTCAAGAGACTTCTGGGCATGGTCAACTACCTGCAGAAATTCATGCCTAACTTATCTGAGGTAACTGCCCCAATGAGAGATCTGCTGAAAGAAACGAACCAGTTTCATTTGGATGAGCAAGTGCAGGGACGCAGTTTTGGACAGCTCAAGGAAATACTCACTGCTGCGCCTGTACTTAAGTTTTTTGATCCAACGGATGATGTCGAGCTACAGTGTGATGCATCTGAAAGAGGACTAGGTGCCTGTCTTATGCAGGGAGGCCAACCTGTGGCCTATGCTTCGCGGTCCTTGACTAACACAGAGGCTAACTATGCGCAGATCGAAAAGGAAATGCTGGCAATCCTTTTCGGAGTAGAGCGGTTTGAGCAATGTGTGTATGGCCGACCTGTTCAGATACAAACGGACCATAAACCCTTAGAGAGCATTTTCAGAAAGAGCTTACTCAGCACTCCCAAGCGTTTGCAACGAATGTTGTTGAGATTACAGAAGTTTGAACTGCATGTCGAGTACAAGAAAGGATCAGAAATGTACCTAGCGGACACCCTAAGTAGAGCATTCAAAGTATGCAAGAGCACGCGGAGGAATGCAGTTGAGGATGTCGTGTACATAGAGGAGATGAGAGGAAACACAGAAAGAGAGCTAGAGAGCATCAATATGATACAGTACCTTCCAGTATCAGAAGAAACTCAAGCCCTGATCCAACAAGCAACAGAGTCGGATGCTACCCTACGAGAGCTGAAGTCAATCATCAGGAAAGGTTGGCCACCTACCAAGGAAGAAGCTTCAGCAAGTATCAGAGATTATTTCCCCTTTCGCGAAGAGTTATCACTGCAGAACGGATTAGTCTTTAAAGGTGAAAGACTAGTTATTCCCACAAGCGTGAGAGAGGACATGTTGACGAAGATTCATGCAAGCCACATCGGTATCCAAGGCTGTTTGCGCAGAGCGAGAGAAGTACTGTACTGGCCAGGCATGAGCAAGGATGTTGAAGAGTACGTTGCAAAGTGTGAAGTATGCAACAGCAAACCAGCAGCGCAAGCCAAAGAAGCCATGATATGTCACGAAATCCCGAGTAGGCCATGGGAGAAGATTGCGGTTGACCTGTTTGAGCTGAATGGTACTGAGTACATGGTCACCGTTGACTATTACTCCAGTTTCTTCGAAGTTGACAGACTGACAACCAAGAAAGCAGAAGAAGTTATCAAGAAACTCAAGGCCCACCTATCCAGGCACGGCATTCCAGATCAGCTGGTATCAGACAACGGGCAACCATTCGCATCTGCTAGCTTCCAAGAGTTCGCAAATACTTACAGCTTCGAACATGTGACCAGCTCCCCGACGTATGCCCAGTCCAATGGGAAGGCCGAGAATGCGGTGAAGACAGCGAAATCTCTCTTAGAGAAAGCCGCCAAGTCAAAGCAGGACCCGTATCTGGCACTGCTTGCCTGGAGGAACACTCCCTCGGAAACGCTCAGCACTTCACCTGTTCAGCGGTTATTCGGCAGAAGGACGAAGACACTGCTTCCAACTTCAAACGAGCTACTGAAACCGAAGATACCAGAGGACGTGGATCAGAAGATGAAGCTGCAGAAGGCTAAGCAAAGTATGCACTGCAACAAAGGTGCCAAAGAACTAGAGGAGTTACGCCCAGGAGACGTAGTGCGAATCCAGCCTCAAAAGACACAGTTCGGGAAGAAGAAGGAGTGGACCCAAGCTAGAGTCGAAGGCAAAGTGGACATTAGGTCCTATCAAGTCAGGACAGAGGACGGACGAGCGTATAGAAGGAACAGGAGACACCTGAGGCGCACACAAGAAGCTATGTGCGACAGTGAAGCC
This sequence comes from Micromussa lordhowensis, assembly GCA_964020085.1. Lineage (NCBI taxonomy): Eukaryota > Metazoa > Cnidaria > Anthozoa > Scleractinia > Lobophylliidae > Micromussa > Micromussa lordhowensis. The sequence continues at coordinate 5,459 of CAXHUQ010000719.1, read as the reverse complement.
GAGGTGTTATTGCCACCTAGAGCCTCAGCCAGCCCTGCAAACCCAAGTGCATGTGAGAAACCGTTGTCGGTACAACCTACCACTTCAAACGTCACTGCGAGCAAGGGTACCCAGCAGAGCACAGCGCCAGTGCGGCAGGCAGACAAGCCAGAAGTTGAGCAACCGGTGTCATGTGCACAGAACAAAATGGTTTCACCACCTGTAATGACAACACGTAGCGGAAGAGTTGTCAGACCACCAATCCGCTATATGAACTCTCAGTCGTAGATCAGTCTCGTTCAGAACGGACATGACAAGTTTTTGATTTAATTTTATCGGACAGTGACATTTTGCTGATTTATTTCTTGTTTCTGTTTACTTTCGTGAAAGAAAGGGAGATGTAACGATATTGATCGTGTTTTATTTAGCGTATCACTTCCGGTCGATATTGACGTCATCTTGTACCATGGTAACGGACCATGCTTTCCGGTTTCGGGGTCACTCGCTGTACGCAGAGGCAATTAAAAGTTTTTCTTCAGCTACTTGGTTCTGTTTCACTGTTCTTCTTACGAACACGATACAATTTTGCCCCATTTAAAATAGGTTGTTTGGACTCCACAAAATAGTTCAGGATTTCAATGTTTACCATAATGTTAGCTGGCTTTAGGTCTTGATGTATTATGCCCCTTTCATGGATGTACGCAGCACCTTGAGCAGCGGCATACAGAACAAAACCATCATACTTCCTGTCAAGGATCTACATAGGTATTGACAAACAGGTATATAATAGTGTTCTCTACCAATTTTGAGGTTACTTTATTCCATACACAGTCAGATATGTTACATTTTACACTAACATGTGTCATTCTAGTAATTATAAGACTTCCTGTGTGCATGTTCGTAATGAAACTTGGCCGATGGAGGGGCATTGCATAAGCAGAAGCAACTACAAACCTACTGAGATAAGGAGTCATTTTGATCCCGGCTTTTTGTTCACAGTTAGAATCAAAAACTGTTTGTTTACATAAACCCGTTTTCTTACCTGTTGATTCCTAACATCAACAAGGCCGAGGGCGACAGCCAGATTGCAGCCTTTAATGCAATTTGTTACAATTACTATGTCATTGTCAGTGACTACACAGCATAACATCAACACTATGTTTGGATGCCTGAGGCGCCTGGAAGATAAAGCAGAAAGAGAAGTGAATACATGTGGTGCACTTTGAGAAAGTAAAATAGTTAAAACTAATAATTTTTATCGTGCTTTCAAATTCCACACAATGAAATGGAAACAAAGTACTAACATTCCTTTCAGCCTTGTGTCTAAGTCACATTCTAAAATAAGGGTTTTTGCAAAGAAGGGATGAACCAAAGCAGATTTTTATAGATTATGTGTGACGTATCAAAGTGACTGCTCTGTCACAAAGCAGATTTTTATAGTTTATAAGTGTGACATAAAAGTGAATGCAGAGCCTGTGTTACCTAATACTGACTGGGGAAAAAAACAATGACTAAGATGCTACAATGATGTTTTCAAAACATGATTAGCAAGTTACAGTGTACCAATTCAGAATGTTTATCAACAAGTATGTTGGATGCCTTGCCAGGAAAAAAACATACATTTAAATTCTTTGTCATTTATTATGAAACTCATCATGAAGTAAAGTTTAATTACAACTGTGAAATTAGAAATTACTGTGAAATTAGAAATTACTAGTTCTTGTCTTATTTTCTTACCTGCAGACGTCAATTTCAGTTAGGTCTGGTTTACCATAACCATTTGGAATTTCTTTAATAGCTACCTGCAAACCTTTCGAAAGACCCTTAAAAACTTTACCAAACTGGCCCTTTCCAATTGGTCGCAACGTTTCAAGGTCATTCTCATCCATCTCCACAGATGCAAGATCTAATGGTATATAACACAACAGAAGGCAAGGACCAAAAAGGAGTAAACCATGATGTTTATTATATTTTAGATGTAACATGGCATAGCCGTGATTGCAAACCAAAATGGTAGAAGTGAACTGTTTATGAAGATATACTAGTATATCTGGCATTAGTGTGAAGTATATATGAAATAATTCATATTTGAATTGCGGCTGTAGATGATAGTAAAGAATGATCATTGCAGTAAATTTTCCAACCTAAGCAGTTGGAAAGATGAAGCCTGAAAAAATCAGGGTTTCAACGGGATTTGAACCTGTGACCTCCGCGATACCGGTGCGATGCTCTACCAACTGAGCTATGAAGCCACACATTGGGAGCGAGGTCAATTAAATGAGTTCATATGTTCCCGTGAGGAGTGAAATGATGTGAAGTATATATGAAATAATTCGTATTTGAACTGCGGTCTATGGCCTATAGCCACAGTTCAAATATGGAAACCCGCAGAAGGGGTGAATAGATAGCGATAGAAGAAGCAAAGCCACTTGTGGCGATTGGTCTTGGGGTCCTTTTCCTCGAAGAAGTCAGCCGCCATTGCTTAAGAGGGGTCATCTTCATTGGAATTGTGTTGCTCAGAGGCTTCTTTGGTTGATGGCTCTGAGGGATATCTTGATAAACCAGGGAAAGGATCGTTTGATGACTTTGATGGTTTATTTCTGGTCTTTGAAGGTACAGCAGTGGAGGTCGCGGATGGAGGGGGCAGATTATCTGCTGCAGCTGGAACTGAGAGTGATTAAGAATTTTTAGCTGCCTTCCTCTTCGGAGGGGTTGGTGGAACGACATCGTCATTGCTTTCATCCGCCTGTGGTCTTTTTCGGTGGGCACTAGCCAATATTGACATGTCTTCAGTCTCATCTCTAAGCCCCCTGTACTTAAGTGCAATCTTTAAGCTTGTTTTGTACAGGCCGCTGCTAGGCTTCATCCTATGTTTGTTCTGCAAGTGGTGAGCCAGATATGACCCAAGGTAATAGCAATCTGGTTGCAGACACCACCGCTTCTACCTCAACAACAACAACATGAACCTTCCCTTCATCAG
>CAXHUQ010000718.1:0-36000 GCA_964020085.1 Micromussa lordhowensis | reverse complement strand
TGAAATTTTGAAAAAACTGGCAAGTTTTTTCAAAGTGCAATCGATTTCCATCCTCGCCATCTTAGACAGAATATGTAAGTTTATATTGTCAATGCAGTTTTACAGTCTTTGGCAACAAAACTAGACCATTATTTTAAGGTTTCCACTGATGCATTGGCATTTAAAGTGATGGTACAATAGCGTGACATTGCCCTTTAAAATTCTCGTTATTCTTTCTGTATTCTTGTTTTCACCGGCGCTACCGAAGCAGACATGAATTTAACTAAGGAGCATGTTGTCGCATAAACCACAAAATAAGCCACACTTAGACACTGGAGAACGGCTGTAAACAATATAAACGAACAGAAGGTCTACAAACAAATGAGTTTGGGCTGCGCGTAAAGGTGTAAATCAAGCAATCTCCTTCCAAAAAGAACACCGAAGCTTGGTACGTGTTAGAAGCATGCTGAATACATTTAATGTAGAAAGCATTATTTTGATTTGGGTCTGTCATGAACAACTTTTACTGAAATTGCGAAATAGATTTATTTGGCAAAGAGGTACCTGCCTTCTGTGTATTAAGTCAATCTATAAAGAATGCTTGCAAACTCAATGTCCAGGGCAATAATTTTGTAAAATATGGTTTCATAGTCTTTGATCGTGCAATCTCCAGCCCGCACTTTGTATTTTTACGCTATTTACTTACCTTGAATACTCGTAATAGAGTGTTTACTGAAACAAAGACTCTGCTTGTAGTACCTGAGGGGAGAGCTCTATAAATGTAATCATGGCGATCGAATGGTAAATTCCAGAATTAGACAATTTTATGTTAGTGAATCTTGACCACAACATCGTACTGACGTATTGGGCGAAAAAATATGTGCAGATATGCTGGAGAAAACAAGTTATCAAAATCAAAATATTTAAAACATGCACGGATCATGTTGCAATTTGATGGTAATTTTAGTGACAAAGGCATGATGTTTCGGCTGTTAACGCATCGTGGCCTCTAAGTCGTGGCATACTGCGGAAACTGACGTATCGTAGCCTACTGGTCGTTATATAGTGCGAAATCTACATTTATCTAGCTTTCAATTGGCGTCTTTAACTTAGAAATCTGTGGAGCCGTAATGGCGTACTGGCCATTTCCATTGGATCAGAAGGCTAATACGTCAATCAAAATTTTTGGTAATCTCCCAAGGGACCGCTCCAACAAACAAGACCGATATTAGGCGTGTATTAACAAGAAAATGACAGAGACAGACAAAGCTCTCTCGAAAGCGTTATCACGTGAAGATCACGAAATTGTTCTCAAATCTGAACAAGAAACAGCTGTAAGCGAGTTACTTCATGTGAGAGATGTGATGGCCGTCTAAAATGAGGCTGACTAGCCTACACGACTCCTTCGGTTCGTGACATTTGTACATTTGCCGTTCTCTGTTTGATCTCTCGACCTTTTTGTTGCTTCACTCGTGTTTATCAAGGGCACTGGGACTTCATGTTGTGTTATAAAGAGGAATTTTTGGTAGAGCTGAGCCGGTAGACTGTGCTATTGCAAATTTAGAGGTCATTGGTCTGCACGGTTTCCGCTGTTATCGGCATGTCGCTTTGCAGAGTTTGACACCTCTGTAATTTGCCATGTGTTTATGCATTACAGGCTCATTTCGTTTGCAAGATATGTCTCCAAGAATTTGCTTTCGAGGGACAAAATATGAAATTTACCGTGAACTTGTTGCTTACTTGCATCATATAGTGTGACGCCGGGCCCGGCTGTTTGATTACAAAACTGCATGAAAGTACAGTATGTAGATTCTTATCACGGATATCATATTTGTCCTCTTCGGAGACGCCGTAGGTTTACTTCAAGAAAGCTATACGTTTGTCTAGAGACGTTCTTATGTTTCTTTCATATATCTGATCGAGCTTATGTTTATCGAGCTCGATGTATAGGTTTATTCCTCCTTTTGTTCGTTCTGACACCTCATGAAATGTAGCTGTTTACGCGCAAGTCTGTTGACTGTGTTGCGTGTTGTATATGCCATTGTTCGGCTTAGTTCAGGCAACTGCGATGAAATGTAAAAGAGGTCTTCTTAAATTCTCTGAATTTGATTTTAAGCAGACAACAACAAAGTCGACAATTATCTTTTCTATTTCTATCGATTCCGCCTTTGAGAGACTTTTTCGGCGTTTTGCCCTTCGCCGCCATCGAGCAAACACCGCATGGCATAGTACTGTTTTGATATGTTTACCTGCGAATCCATTTCGCGGCAAATTGGAAGTTTCATATTACGATCTGCGCTGTGATTGGCTGGGATAACACGATCCACAAACCTGACATCAGGTTGACAAAATATGTCATTGGGGGCGGCAATAAAAAATGTAGGTCATCCGGGCAGGCGGTTCCTCGCGGCTTCGCCCCTCGTTTCAACGCGCTCGAATTGCTAACCGCCAAGCCAAGCAGGCTATCTAACTTTCAAATGGTGTGTTCAACTTAAAGATCTGTGGAGTCGTCGAGCAGAAAAAAGTTTACTTAAGTCGGTTGACCAACCTGCACACCGGGATAGGCACATACTAAATCTAATCATCACACGCATGTCCGAGAATCTGGTCACCTGTGGTTGACCAATTAATATCAGATCATGCTGCTGTTCGATGTCGGCTCACGCCACTCAGGCCTGGTCTCCTTCTGCTATCGGAAAATAAAGTCGGTTGACATTGACTTCAGAACCACCTTTAATTTTCGAAAATTTAACGTGGCTCTGAACCCCCTCCGTAAAATTTTTAAACTTTGCAAAACGTTGCATCTTATAATGCTGATTATAATTCGAGAATAAAAAATGGGGGTCACCGAGCTTGTTTTCGAATTATAAGCGCTTAAAGCTTAAATTAAGGGTGTTTTTAGCAGGTCACATTGTTCCTGTGGTAACCCATTGTGTCACAGAATTGACAGTAACGTGTTTACCAATGATTGGGCAGTGTTTTGATACCATGATTTTGGTGTCAACTGATATAGAGTGGTTATAATAACCCCTCAAGCTCTAAGTCTTGGAAAGTAGTGGAAACTGTTTCGAGCCACCTTAAGTGCTGTATTTGACACGGTGGACCATAATATCCTTGAAAGTGAAGAATGATCCTCGCAATGAATTTTCCAATTTAAGCAACTGGAAATGGGTTCGAATCCCGTTGAAGCCCTGAGTTTTTTCAGGCTTCTTTCCAGTCGCTTAAATTGGAAAATTCACTGCGAGGATCATTCTTCACTTCCATCTATAACGCAGTTCAAATATATGAATTATTTCATATATACTTACATTATTTCACTCCTCACGGGAAGATATGAACTCAACAAATTGACCTCGCTCCCAATGTGTGGCTTCATAGCTCAGTTGGTAGAGCAACAATTCTTACACCCATATAATACCAGGTATGCTGCAAATCAAAATTTCTTTAAGCCATCAGTATGCACCAATGGGGTATCTACATTTAAATTCTTCGCGGTAAAAATCTGGGAATCTGTCCCGTCAGAACTTAAATGTTTTCCATACTTGGTCTTCAAAAAGCAATATAAAAAATTCTTATTGACTACTCAAAACTGATAGTTTAACTGCTAGCTATGTAAAATAATGTTGTACGATATCAGCACATCGTTTTCCTTTTATTTGAGCCTACATGTATATATATCTTTCCTTCTTTTATGATTGTAATCATCTTTTAACGTAACGTAACATGCGGCCATCGCCAACTTAAATCTACATGACAGTGGCCAACTCGAAAGCCCCTTGGCTACTTTGGTTACTGTGCACAATTAAATATTGTGTCGTCTAGTTAATGTCTATTTGTATTTATTCGTCCAATATTGTTGTAAATCGTGTTTTTTTATTTTTTTCTGTAAACAGTGTGCAATAATAAAAAACTGAAAACTTTAAAAGTGAAGCATCGCACCAGTATCGCGGAGGTCACGGGTTCGAATCCCGTTGAAGCCCTGATTTTTTTCAGGCTTCTTCTATCCAGTTGCTTAAATTGGAAAATTCACTGCGAGGATCATTCTTCACTTTCATCTATAACCGCAGTTCAAACATATGAATTATTTCATATATACTTGCATCATAATATCCTTAATCGCCCGTCTAGAGACCTCATTTGGCGTCACCGGCGATGCTCTCAAATAGTTCGACTCTTATTTGTCTGGTCGGACCCAACGCGTCATTGTCACAGAGATGCCATCTGTCGTTTGGTGTGCCACAGGGATCGTGTCTCGTTCCTTTTCATTTTTCTGTTTATACTAGCAAGCTCTTTGAAGTAATAAAGACTCACCTGCGCTACGCCCATGCATACGCTGACGACACCCAATTTTACCTCTTGTTTAAACCAGATAGTGGGGTCGGTGAGACGTAGGCCAAGTGTGTCATAGGGCAGGGCATCAGAGCCGTGAGGGCGTGGATGGTTGTTGATAAGCTCAAGCTTAACGAAGAAAAGACGGAGTTCATGCATGCTAATCGGGAATCGCCGACTGACAGTCTCTTAGTTGCCGGAACTGTCGCGTCGTCTGTAGGTGAAGCTAGAAATGTAGGTGTCTGGTTGAACTTTAATTTCAATTTCAAACACATATTAACAGGACATGTCAGTCAGCGTTTTACTATACCTATAATATAAGACGAATACGCAAATTTTTATCATTTGAAGCTGCTAAGACGTTAGTTCAAGCATTAGTCATTGGCCGCTTAGATTACTGCAACTCGGTTCTATATGATTCACTGTGACAAAGGGCTAACGCTCGAAACGTCAGCTCTGAATCTCTTTACGGTGGCCAATTCACATAGGCAATTGCAGAAAAGTGAGAGAACTGGGAAGCAGTAGGGTTGTTTTCCGTTTATTGAAAAAATACGATATTAAAATGAAAGATCAACTAAATTTGAGAGTCTTTACCAGGAATAGAAGTATTTAGACAAGGAAAATGGCAAAAATGGTAGCTCTTCAAATATCACCTACAATAGAGAGTTTGTATGGATTGGGTAGACAAGCCACAAAATTATAATATATAATAAATATAGTCATATATATTATATATGTATGGAATTTTGCAACTTTTGCCAGCCGCCCATTTGAACAATTTTCCACTGAAAACTCTTAAACTTGGCTGGGTAGCTTTTCATTCAGCAACATTTCAGTTGAAATGTTTAGATTTTCAATCTAACCAATATAATAAACTTGTCCCAGTCCTCTCACGTTTCTGCAATTGGCTATTATCGACCCAGTTGATAAAACCAAATTATCTTGTTATACTTCCAACCGATGCAGCAGCAGCACAGTTTCTTTAGAAACTCACCCCCTCTATTCAGTACTATATGGTATACCGACTATGATAATAATTAATAATAATTTATTTATACAGCGCTGATTTCATTACAATGTCCAAGAGCGCTTCACAAGTTCAAAGAAATAATATTAGTAATAATAATACTACTATACAAATAAAAACTAACAAAAATATGAACTCTTAAAAAAAATGTGTTTTAAGTTTCCTCTTAAAAGTGTCAATAGAGTCACACTTCCTAATTTCTAAAGGAATACTATTCCATAATCGGGGTGCACAAACAGAGGAGGCACGTGAGCCATACGTTTGGGCTCAAGCAGGAGCAATTGCGTAGACGATCTTAACATACGCATTGGAACATAGGCTTCTAATAATTCACTTAAATAACTAGGTGCTAAAGCATTAACTACTTTAAATGTAAATAATAAAATCTTAAATATTATCCTCTGCACTACAGGTAACCAATGTAGTTCTATCAGTAGCGGTGTGATATGATCAAATTTTCGAGAATGAGCAATAACTCGAGTAGCAGAGTTTAAAACATATTGTTAACGCTGAATAACATTTAGCCTTTATTCATAATTTATTCAATTTACCCGACACTTTAAATAACATCACAGCACCAACTATTTCCAGCAACAAGGATTACGTAATCAATGTAGTTCAGAATAACACCACGGTGTTAGATTTTGACGATAATTGGAACCTGCTATTATATAAAGAGGCCTTTCACATCAAACGCCAATTAAGACCAATTTATGTCTCAGACATAAATTGTAGTTAATGTGACAACCGTGAGAATCACTTGTGGATTGTGTGACATGCAGAAACACAGGGTAGGTAGTTCAGTTCTGATCATGTGTGTCCATAGTGCAATCTGCAGGCTGAGCCAATCAGGATAGCTCTTATTCACTGTCAATCAACTCCTAGTGTATTGAATATAACCCTGGTGTTTATTCATTCCATCACTCTAGCAGGCAAACATCTTCCCTGCTTTAGTTTGCTTTCTAGTACAATTATTTTTCGTTTCCGTATCACCGTCCTACTCTGAGTTTCAGTTCATTTTGGTTTTTCCCACAAATTCACGTTCACGATTTACGAACATTACTTTGCGTCCAAGGATAATGCCGCCGATTCGTCTTGGTCGAAGACCTCGTGCTCAAACCATGGATTCCGCAGATCTAACCGACTATTCGGTTTAACAGCTGAGAATTTTACGCAGACAAAGGAATAGCGCCTCCTCTGGTAACAGGACCGCTCTTTTGAGCCGGCTTAGAAGTTCTGCTTCCCAAGCCGTGTCTTTTTGAACGAAAGTGTAACGACAAATAATCTACAAGACAACAGGCGGGAAACAATTGGCGCGAACGTCCTGAAATGCTATACGACGATTGATTGAGGAGTCCATCTCGGCTGCTCTGAGGGCAATTGCTAACCAAGCAGCTCTGGCCGCAGTACAAGTTTTGCAGCCCAATTCTTCGCCATCAGCCACAACTGTTCATCGTACCACACTATCCGTCGATCTTGTCACGCCACGAAACATCGAGTCTATCAGATGTCTTCTAACACGCGGAACCATTTCAGGATATCCCTGCTCAGGAAGGATAGATAATCCGGCGTACTCGGATACTGAAGAGAAGTTGCGGCGACTTTGTTTGGAGTGTTTTATTCTTGGACGCTATTGGAAACACCGTAATTCAGATAAGTTCATCCTTTCCTTGTATTATTTTACCTGAATTTGTCGTGGACCATTTTCATAACTGTGTCATTCCCAAGTATCCTGTAGACAAATATTATTATTGGGAGTAGTGAAAGTTGAAATTATGATCATGTATGTGGTGAGCGTGGGACAAAGAACTGAACATTTCAGTCCATGCTTGGAGTCGAACCCATATACTCTCAGATAGCGGTTCGGAAATAAAGAATTGTTGTGATGTAAGAACGCATCCTCAAAAGTAACACGACTTTAGAAAAGCACTGTCCCTGTATTTTGGGGCCCATATTCGAAATTCACACAACCGGAGATGCGATAATCGTTAAAAGTACATTGATTGTTTGCTCTTTGCTGTTTTGTCACCAGGTTGATGAAAACACCGTTTCCAGCCATTGCACTCCATGGGCATAACCAGATCCTTCATTCCTACGCCTGAAGCCTAGGTGTTCCGCCCCCCTCCCCCCCTCTACTATGGAGCTTATACAAGACTGCAAGAATTTCATTCCTTTTACCTTTCAACATGTCATTTGGCCTTTTAATGGCAGACATTATTTAAAAAATCAATATATACATGTATACATACTATTATTATAGGGAAGACTGACCAGACAATCTGCCCTGTCAGGGCTGTGAAAACTTTTCTGTCTTCCCTAGGTACTTCAACCGGTCTGCTTTCCCAGTTCTTATCTGATTCTCCCTTCGCTAAAGTGGGACTTACATCTGAAACTAAGCAGCTTCCCTCCATGTCTGGTCTACTGCCCTCTCAATATGCTCATGTCAGTTGTTTGGTGCTACATCTAACTAAACATGTTTTGGGCTGGGTTTGTTTCGTCTATGGGGAATACACTTCGTGTATTTGTGGGGATGAAGTGCTCCCATACAAGTCACTCTTTGCCCCATAGACTCACAGAATGGATTGGTTGCCATGGTAACCATGAGTCTTAAGCACCTTACCTGACTAAGGACCTCCAGGGTATTGTGACTGCAGCCCTGAGGAGGATTAAGGACCTCTCGCAGGGTATTGTGACCTGCAGCCCTGGAGAGGAGTAAGGACCTCTTTTAGGGTATTGTGAACGGACGGCAGCCCTAAGATTAGGGTATTGTGAACGGACGGCAGCCCTAAAGAGCAGTAAGGAACTCTTGCAGGGTATTGTGATCTGCAGCCCTCAAGAGGAGTAGGACCTCTCTTAGGGGATCGTGACCTGCACCCCTAGAGAGAAAGGAAGTGAGGGGGGTGTTGACCCCTCCCATCTTACCTAGCTAGACTAGTATTCTGTTAGTGATACTGGCCTGTTGGAGTACTTCATTCCCAACCCCTTTTCCCACATTTATTGTTGTCTGCGTTGCTGTCTTTCAGGGGTTGGGAGCATTAACCATCTCTTAACAATGGATTAAAATCCAGCAGGGAACTTTACTTATTCTCTTGGGTATACCTTCTGTAACTATTTAAGCTTCTAATTTTGTATACATTTTTAGTCTGATGATGGTATAGTTTATACCGAAATATAACTGCCATTTAAAATCTTGTTTTCGTTCATTTGTTGTCAAAATTTAAAGACACGATGAATCTACTCGGTCTATCGTCTGTATGTTATATGTCCTGAAATTGTCGTCAGGTTCTGGCTTTTAAGAAAGTTAGGCAAACCAAACAAGTGCATTACATGAATCAATCCGACGAGTAACAAATACATGCATTAAAATTTTCTAATTTTAGCAATGCTCCTAATATAATATGAATGTTGTGCCGCGTAGCACTATGAACACAAATGATGGAACAGAGAATTAACTCTGAAGTGTAATTTAAAGTGCTAAATTGAACCCATGAAGTAACCCACTGGGCGTTAGCCCTAGTAAAGGGAATCAGGGAACCACACGAGGTAAAGGAAAATCTTTTGACCTCGGTGGGAATCGAACCCACGACCTCCGGATTTGATCTTCCGTTACTCTGCCGACTGAGCTACGAGGTCGGACAGAGAAAGTCGGGGACGATTTAGGTGGTGAATCGCGGCGAAGAGAAAGTAAGGGTACATATGAATGTTGTGCCGCGTAGCACTATGAACACAAATGGTGGAACAGAGAATTAACTCTGAAGTGTAATTTAAAGTGCTAAATGCTAGTTAATTCTCTGTTCCTAATATAATACATTCTCTGTTCCTAATATAATACATTGTTCCTAATATAATACATTGTTCCTAATATAATACATTGTAAAAGGCTATTCTACAGATGTTCTTAATATGTTCATCAAAGATCATGTAACTGTCAAATGTGACGCCAATGTTCATGCAAGATTTAGACGAGGAGACAACAAGATCGCCTATATTCATAGAATCAAGAGGAGAAGGTCTATGCTTAGCGTGAAAAATAAGTAGTTCAGTCTTGTCGCTGTTAAGTTTAAGGTTGTTATGAAGCATCCAACATTCAATGGCACATACACATGACTCCAGAATAGAACGGGAGCGTTCAATATCGCTAGTAATAGATGACTTAAATGACATGTACATCTAAGTGTCATCAGCGAACATGTGAAGACGTACACCATACTCTCGTAGTATATCACCAAGTGGAGCAGTGTACAACAGGTACAGAAACGGTCCAAGCGTGGAACCTCGAGGGACTCCAAACATCACTTCACGACAGGTAGATCTTGAGTTGTTAATGCCTACAACCTGCGTACGCACCTTAAGATAAGACTCAAACCATGACAAAGCAGTTCCCTTAATCCCAAAACGATCGGATAATCTTGACAATAAAATTTGATGGTTCACCGTATCAAAAGCTGCAGAAAGATCTAAGAAAAGCAGCATGACACAATTATCATTGCAAATTTCAATAATAATAGCGTTCTGTACTCTGATTAAGGCCGACTCAGTACAGTGGCATGGTTTATAGGCTGACTGGTAGACTTCATGTAGACAATTGTCATATGTAGATACTGATTCAATTGACGAGCAACGACTTTTTCACAGCACTTTGATAAAAAAAGATAGATTTGATATTGTCCTAGTTGGAAAGTATTTCACGATTAGTAGTAGACTATCCAAACGAATAAACCACAGCGCGTACAAAACGCAACTGCGAGACTTCTCACAAACACACCACTCTACTCACACATAACTCCAATCATGGTAGACCTCCATTGGCTGCCTGTAAAATTTAGAATACTTTATAAAGTTATTTTATTTATTTTTAAAGCTGTGCATGGTATTGAACCTACATATGTGACTAGTCTTTTATTTTTTGAACAATCTAGGTATAATCTTAGAATTTAGGGTTAGGGTTTGGGTTAGAAATCAAATTGGCCAAGACGACTGGTGACAGAGCCTTCGCGGTTGCTGCTCCCGTCTTATGGAATGCTGTCACGAAATTTTCTTTTTTGTCATATAGTTGTTTGCGTTTAGTTTAGGTTTTTGTTTCAGTGTGTTTTGTCTGGTAGGAATTTGGCATTAGGTAACTTTTCTGCCATTAAAGTAATTAATATTGAAATAATCTTTAAGTGTATTGTGTAGTTTTGATGTACGTATTAGAAATGATGTAACTTTGTACAATGAAGTGCGTATTAAGTGTCCTTCGCAGTAACTTTCCTTGCAGCGTTTGTTTAAAGTGTTAATTGTAGGAAAAATTAGCATAAACGTATAAATGTAAGTCGTACAGCTGTAGTGGGTTGTTGGGTGCAGCAGTTTTGTTGGTGAGCAAGAAAAAAGAGAGAGGAATTGAAGGGCCTTTGGCCAAAGGGAGAAAGAGAATAATTCACTGCCAAGAGCCATTGGTAGGCACCAGCCAAGTACTTGACGAAACTCATTTGTCAGTGGTGGCGATAGAGCGGAGAAGTGCTACGTGCTGTTTACGTGCTGTGTGGCGATTGAGAGTAGTGTCGAAAGACCTCGTGCTGAGAAGAAAACGTCGACTGAAAGATAAAGGAAAGCACGTGAATACGCGGAGCTAGGTTTGAACTGAAGAGAAAGAAGTTAGTGGTATCGGTTCAGGTTTTGTGGTATCGGTTTAGGTTTTGTGCTGTTGGTTAAGAACAGTGAAGGAATGAAAAGGAACTCAACAGTACTGCTCCATATAATTTGTAAATAGTTAGTTAATTACTCAAGTTAAAGTTAAGAATCGTATTAGTTTAGCAATTAGTTGTAATACAGTTTTGCCTGGTGGGCGCAAATCACCAGTGAAAAATTCATTTACCAGACTCGGTCCTCCTATATGGACCTTGAGTAAACACAACCAAGTGTTAAGCCTAGCTTTGTTAGTGGCAAAATATTTTATCTATACATGAAACTTAGTTGAGGATCCCTTACTTTTCTCGTTGTTTAAATCACAGTTTCGGGAAAACATTTTGACCGAAAGATACATTGCAATGAAAAACAAAACCACTAGGGTTTTTAATGATAAATGGCAGTGTGAGGTTATAAAATATTTCGTGTCGGCAATTTAGCCACTACCATCGCCACCCCTTTTTAATGTAGCACCCATCCTCGGAGACCCAGGGGCAGTTAATGGGGGCGCGAGGAAAATAAATCTGCGCGACGAAAGGTTTCACGAAAGTTTACAAGGAGGTGTGAAAGAGCCCCTGGGAACCGACTCTCACCAGACCATTTCCAAACGGCTTGGCGAATGCTGGCTCCTGATTGGGCAGAAAATTCCTTTGTATTATTCTGCCCAATCGGCGAACGGCAGCTTCTGAGGTACTTTGGTGTGTTCTTACACGGCCATCGTTGCATGATACTTTTCTCGATCGTACTTGCGAGGAAAACTTTCAATTTAATTTACTTCAGTGAGCCATAGAAATTCGGGAAATCATTTTGGTTGTTAGCAAGAAAGATACTCCACGATTCAGCGGGAAAATTTTCGTTTCGACCGATCAAAGGTATCGTAAAATAGTGTCTTGTTTATTGGCGAGTCGATTTTACCTTTCTTTGATTTCTTAAGCTTCGGTTAATTGTAGATACGTTCCCAGTTCTGTCCTCGTGTACCGGTACACAAGAACCGATACAAAAGACCCAACAATATGCAACAGCTCAACAAAGGGTCGTAAACAAAGGAGTACAATAGTTATTCCCTCTGTGTACCGGTACACCAGGACACAACCACTCACTACGTCCATTTATTTTGATACACAGGTGTTACGTGACTGTCTGATTTTAGTATTATTATAAATTGCTGATGTTTTGGCTTACTCTGCTCAAAAATTTCAATTCTTATTTTGCTCAATATTCTGAGCATAGAATTTATCCAAGACTAATGAGCTTTAATATTAAATACGGTATTACAGTCAGAAGCCTTCTGCAAACTTTATCGTCAAATCACACGCAGAAATGAAAACAAAATCCATTACCTGCTGATAGCTTTAGAAGATAAAGAATGAATGCTATACCGAGTAATTGCATTGTGACTAAACTTGATAGACAACAAATGCAAGGAAACGATGTTATGAGATTGTTATATTTCGATA
Organism: Micromussa lordhowensis; assembly: GCA_964020085.1. Lineage (NCBI taxonomy): Eukaryota > Metazoa > Cnidaria > Anthozoa > Scleractinia > Lobophylliidae > Micromussa > Micromussa lordhowensis. The sequence goes on along the minus strand of CAXHUQ010000718.1, from coordinate 23,544 downwards.
TAAATCTATATCATCTTCGTGATAACACAAACATAATAGACCGCGATGATAATTGGAATCTATTACTATATAAAGAAGCTTATCATATCAAGCGTTCAACACAATTTCTGAACAATGGCTTAAAAGCCAGTAGGGAACTCCGCCTATTCTCTTGACAGTTTCGTTTCTTTGTTTTTCATTTTCACGTGGTAATGCTGTTGTAATGCTGTTGTACAATCTCGCAGTATTTAAATCTCTGCTACCTGTATCCCGCCTAGTCCGAAGATGATATAGATTTATATCGAAATATAACAATCTCATAACAGCGTTTCCTTGCAGTTGTCTATCAAGTTTAATCCCAATGCAATTACTCGGTATAGCATTCATTCTAAATGAAAATAACTTAGAGTCAAAACTGAACTGATATTTTAAATGTTTAGTCCTGATGCCAGCAACTTTCAGAACTTCAATGCAATCTTTAACAGTGTTTCCTTATAATAACCTTATAATGCCCTTCTCAAAGTAAACAAGAAAAATAGAAAAATTACATGCACCATTACCTACAGTGTAGCTGGCTTGATTGTCACCGTTGTAGTTAATTGCAATAAATATCATTTACACATGTAGGCCTTTGTGTGGTTTTTGATTGCATTCTTGTAATGGGTTGCAACTGCCTGACCCCTGGTCTTCTGGCTGGGAAAGATGAGTTGGGAAGACATTGAAAGGTTGTTAAGCTGTTGGAATTTTGTGATGAGCACCTCTAAATTGACCAGCTAGTACATTTCCTACTAAAGGTGTAGTTTGTCATCATTGGCTATGCCCACTGTACCTGTCATCCCCAGGTGCCTGCAGTCAAACCTCTCCTAATGGGCAATTCACTTGGACTTGGTCATGGGAAACCCTAACTCAAACAATCTCCACCTCTATAATGCAGGCACTTTTCATAATACAGAAAGTCAGCCCTGTCACTTTGGTGTCTGTATTTAAGAGCTGTTTTTAATTTGGATGTCCTGCAATGTTCACAATATCATTTTATTGGTGATTACTGCTGTTGCCTTTTTCATGGCTGGGAGATTTTTGAAATCTTGCTGGAATGAAGTCCCCCCTGAGAGTACAGAACAGAAACTATTCTGCCAGCAACAGAAAATAATGCTTTCCCTTTATTTGTTGTTGCAGATGAATGCTAACAAACTGCCTCATTATTGGCTGCCCTGAAGAGGCCATAGTCTGTTTCATGTCAGTGATAAGCATTTGTTAAACACAAACACATTTCCCTGTCAATAAAGAAAACGATAATTTTTCTTGTTTGTGATTCCATGGTGGTAGCATTTGGAGAGGAATGTAGAGGAAGACAGACAGACAGACAGAACTTTATTTTACGTGGCACTCCACTTAGATAAAAGCTACTTTACAGGAAGCCCACAAATAAACAGATAAATTACAAAACAAAGGAAAGTTAAAATGTACGAAAGCCAACTTTGGCAACTTTGTAATCCTTGGGCGATGCGTGACACATATATTCAAAAGAAAATAAAAAATTACTGATGGCATAGAAATATGCAAAAGCGTCAAATTGTGAAACATAGCATAGCCCTTCTTTAGTGGATTTCCAGTGGAGTTCGGCGCATTTGGAGAGGTAATGTCAATATGTAATCAGATCGATAGATCCTGGTCTCGTAGCCTACAATCGATTGAAAATTCACTTCAACTGCATAATACGGTGCAATTTTCTGTCGACTCCTTGGTAAGATTTGGTGCTCGTATACCAAAATAAATGGACGTAGTGCGGGAAAGTATCTACAATTAACCGAAGCTTAAGAAATCAAAGAAAGGTAAAATCGACTCGCCAATAAACAAGACACTACTTTACGATACCTTTGATCGGTCGAAACGAAAATTTTCCCGCTGAATCGTGGAGTATCTTTCTTGCTAACAACCAAAATGATTTCCCGAATTTCTATGGCTCACTGAAGTAAATTAAATTGAAAGTTTTCCTCGCAAGTACGATCGAGAAAAGTATCATGCAACGATGGCCGTGTAAGAACACACCAAAGTACCTCAGAAGCTGCCGTTCGCCGATTGGGCAGAATAATACAAAGGAATTTTCTGCCCAATCAGGAGCCAGCATTCGCCAAGCCGTTTGGAAATGGTCTGGTGAGAGTCGGTTCCCAGGGGCTCTTTCACACCTCCTTGTAAACTTTCGTGAAACCTTTCGTCGCGCAGATTTATTTTCCTCGCGCCCCCATTAACTGCCCCTGGGTCTCCGAGGATGTGTAGCACCATAAAGAAAGTTATCAGTTTCATTTACTGTGTCAGTATATTCGTTTACTTGGCAATTATACAAACAGTTTGTAACATCCGTGTTAGTTTTAGCTTTATATTGTTTTAGAGCAGTTCATTAATTATATTTTCAACGTTTTGTTATATTTTTAATTTATGCGTATGTTTTCTTTAATTTGTCTGTAAAATATTTATATTTAATTTGTCTGCAAAATAAATCAATTATAAAGAAAAAACAACAAAAAAACAAATGCATTACCGCCAAGTTTCAGGACTATTGATAACATTTAAGAAACAATTAAAGACGCAGCTCTTTTGGAAAGCATATTTTTTATATTGTAGATCTAGCTTTTTATTCCTTTCTTTATTTATTCGACTATTATTTCTAAACAATATATCTAACATTTTTTGTTCATTTTCTATTGTTAGTTAGCAACACTATTAGTTTCACTTCTAATTACACAGGTTTTATATTAATTTAAATAACAGTATCATTAGTTAGCCTTTATTTTATGAATTTGTAAGGCACGTTAGTTCATATATCTAGTAATGAACTTCGCGCTAAAAGAAATCATAAGATTATTATTATTCTTGACCATCCATGCGCATCAAGCGTTGTCCCACAATTGCCTTTATGGTTGTTGGATCCCTCATTGAGGTCCTTAAGAGGAGGCAGCTTTGGCCCTCCTTTGCATGCAAACGCCTGTGGGTCAGAAGTTCATGCTAGCCCACATATCCATATATGGATAGGACATAACCATATATGGATATATATATATGGATAAAATAATATGGGAGTGTGCTCTATATGTGGGCTAGTATGAAGTTCTTGCCCGCCTGTGTATCACGTGCGGAAACTTCTCAATTTGCCCAGTGCGAGTCTGGAAGAATCCCGCGCATATAGTTTTTCTTTAATCTTAAACATCCAATCGCGTCCAGCGATTTAACGGAATCGCCTTTTAGGTTGCGAGATCTTTGATTGAGGTCCTTAATAGCAGCCAGGTTTAGCCATTTACGCCATCGTGTTTTTTACACCCTAAACACCGCCTACTTTTTTTAAGGAGTTTCCCTTGGTACCCCCTTTGCAAAATCTCCGAAACTGCGCGATTTAGGTGTCCTTGCCAAATTTGTCATAACTCGGCTTTACGGGCACTTTTGGAGCCGTCCTTTGCAGCAAAATGATGTCCTATGTTTGCACTTTAAGATCATAGTAATTAAAAAATGATGCGATTTGCGCCAGGGTACGCCCCTAAAATCGGACAACATTTTTTGAGAAGTTTCCCTTGGTCCCCCACCCCCTTTGCAAATCTCGGAAAATGCGCGATTTACGTGTGCTTGCCAAACTTGTCATAACTCGGATTTACGAGAACTCTTTGGAGCCGTCGTTTGCAACAACCTGTTGTCCTATGTTTGCAATTGAAGCTCATACTAATTAAAAGATGATGCAATTTGGGCCAAAGTGTTTTTTAAGCCCCTAAACTCTGCCTCCTTTTTTGAGAAGTTTCCCTTGGTCCCCCTTTTGCAAAATCTCGGAAAATGAGGGGTTTAGGTGTCCTCACCAAGTTAGTGATAACTCGGCTTTACGAGCAATTTTGGAGCTGCCGTTCGCAGCAAAATGGTGTCTTATGTTTGGAGTTTATGTTCATACTAATTAAAAGATGATGCAATTTTTGCTAGAGTGTTTTTTAGCCGCTGAAGTCGGCGTACACTTTTCAGAAGATTACCTTGGTCCCCACTTTGCAAAATCTCAGAAAATGCACGATTTAGCTTTACAGGCTCTTTTGGAGCCCCCATTTGCAGCAAAATATGTTCCTATGTTTGCACTTCAACTACATACTAATTAGGAGATGATGGGATTTGCGCAAGGGTGTTTTTGAAGCCCATAAAGTCTTCCTTCTTTTTTGAGGAGTTTCTCTTGGTCCCCCTTTGCAAAATTGATGATGCAAGGAGGTGATGATGCAATTTTCGCGACAGTGTTTTGTAGCCTACATTTTTGAGGAGTTTCCCTTGGTCGCCGATTTGCAAAATCTAAGAAAATGCGCGAGTTAGGTGTCCTTGCCAAATTTGCCATAACTCGGCTTTACGGGCACTTTTAGATCGGCGGTTTGAAGCAAAATGTTGTGCGATGTTTACACTTCAAGTGCATACGAATTAGGAGATGATGCGATTTGCGCCAAGGTGTTTTTGTAGCCTACATTTTTGAGGAGTTTCCCTTGGTCGCCGATTTGCAAAATCTCAGAAAATGCGCGACTTAGGAGTCCTTGCAAAATTTGCCATAGCTCGGCTTTACGGGCACTTTTGGAGCCGCGGTTAGCAGCAAAATGTTGTCTGATTTTGCACTTCAAGTGCATACTAGTTAGGTGATGATGGTATTTGCGCCAAGGTGTTTTTGTAGCCTACATTTTTGAGGAGTTTCCCTTGGTCACCGATTTGCAAAATCTCAGAAAATGCGAGATTTAGCGACTCAGCTTTACGGGCACTTTTGGAGCCGCGGTTTGCAGCAAAATGTTGTGCGATGTTTGCACTTCAAGTGCATCCTAATTAGGAGATGATGCGATTTGCGCCAAGGTGTTTTTGTAGCCTACATTTTTGAGGAGTTTCCCTTGGTCGCCTATTTGCAAAATCTCAGAAAATACGAGATTTAGCGACTCAGCTTTACGGGCACTTTTGGAGCCGCGGTTTGCAGCAAAATGTTGTGCGATGTTTGCACTTCAAGTGCATCCTAATTAGGAGATGATGCGATTTGCGCCAAGGTGTTTTTGTAGCCTACATTTTTGAGGAGTTTCCCTTGGTCGCCGATTTGCAAAATCCCAGAAAATGCGCGATTTAGGTGTCCTTGCCGAATTTGCCATAGCTCATCTTTACCGGCAATTTTAGAGCCGCGGTTTGCAGCAAAATCTTGTCCGATGTTTGCACGTCAAGTGCATACTTATTAGGGGATGATGGGATTTGTGTCAGGGTGTTTTTGTAGCCTACATTATTGAGTTTCATTTGGTCGCCGATTTGCTAGGGAGCCGAGCTTTATGTAAACTTACACTTTGCAAACTAATGCCATTGATGCATTCCCCGGTTCGGTGCAAGTGCACGTGCAAAGTTTCAGAGCGGCACAAAATGTGCAACTATAATTGACAGCAGCGGAGAAGACCGGGCGTGGCCGCCTCCCAAGGGTGCCGAGCTTTGTGCAAACTTACACTTTGCAAACTAATGCCACCAATGCATTTCCGGGTCGGTGCAAGTGCACATGTAAAGTTTCAGAGTTGCACAAAATGGGCAACTATGATTGTCAACCCCGGGAAAACCGGGCGTGGCCGTTTCCCTAAGGAGTCGAGCTTTCTGCAAACTTACACTTTGCAAACTAATGCCACCGATGCATTCCCTGGGTCGGTGCGAGGGCACATGCAAAGTTTCAGAGCTACACAAAATGTGCAACTATGATTATCAGCCCCAGAGAAGACCGGACGTGGCCGGCTCCCAAGGGAGCCGAGCTTTGTGCAAACTTACACTTTGCAAAGTAATGCCACCAACATATTTCCCGGGTTGGTGCGACTGCACATGCAAAGTTTCAGAGCTGCACAAAATGTGCAACTATAATTGTCAGCCCCGGAGAAGACCGGGCGTAGCCGGCTCCAAAGGGAGCCGAGCTTTGCGCAAACTTACACTTTGCAAACTAATGCCACCGACGTGTTTCCCGGGTTGGTGCAAGTGCACATGCAAAGTTTCAGAGCTGCACAAAATGTGCAACTATGATTGTCTGCCCCGGAGAAGACTGGGCGTGGCCGGCTCCGAGCTTTGTGCAAACTTACACTTTGCAAACTAATGCCAACGATGCATTTCCCAGGTCGGTGCAAGTGCACATGCAAAGTTTCAGAGCTGCACAAAATGTGCAACTATGATTGTCAGCCCTGGAGAAGACCGGGCGTGGCCGGCTCCCTAGGGAGCTGAGCTTTGTGCAAACTTACACTTTGCAAACTAATGCCACCGACTTATTCCCGGGTCGGTGCGAGTGCACATGCAAAGTTTCAGAGCTGCACAAAATGTGCAACTATGATTGTCAGCCCCGGAGAAGACCGGGCGTGGCCGCCTCCCAAGGGTGCCGAGCTTTGTGCAAACTTACACTTTGCAAACTAATGCCACCGACTTATTCCCCGGGTCGGTGCGAGTGCACATGCAAAGTTTCAGAGCTGCACAAAATGTGCAACTATGGTTGTCAGCCCCGGAGAAGACCGGGCGTGGCCGGGTCCCTAGGTTAGGTAGCAAGTTTGGTCTTACAATGACACCTTGTCGTTATATTAGAAACAGGCATTTTGTTCTTGATCCCTCTCGTCTCCGGATGTCTCGTCTCAGAGCCTCCTCGCCCAAAAAGACTGGGATAGAAGAAGCGTTCACAGGCGCGCTGATCAATGGGGGTAAACGGGGATGAACGGAGGTAAACGGCGGTAAACGTAAGTAAACGGAGATAAACGGAAGTGGACGGAGGTAAACGGGGGTGTACGGAGGTAAACGGAGGTAAACGGGGGTGAACGGAGGTGAACGGGAGTAAACGGGAATGAACTGTGGTCGACAGGGGTAAACGGAGGTAAACTGGGGTGAAAGGAGGTCAACGGGGATGAACGGATCTAAATGAAGATGAACGAAGGTAAACTGGGTTGAACGGAGGTAAACGGGGTGAACGAGGGTAAAAGGGGATGGAGGAGGTAAACGAGGGTCAACGGGGGTAACAAGAGGTAAACGGAGGTCAACGAAGGGGAACGGAGGACGACGGAGGAGAACAGAGGTAAACGGAGGTAAACGGAGATGAACGGAGGTTAACGGAGAAGAACGGAGGTAAACAGTACGTAAACGAAAGTGAACGGATGTGTTGACTTACTTAGTAGTAAGTGGAGAGAAGATGTAGCTTACATGAAGTAGTTAACTTGGCGACTATATGGCATTCACCCATGAAGTACATACTACTTCATGGGTGAATGCCATATAGTCGCCAAGTAAACTACTTCATGTAAGCTACATCTTCTGTCCACTTACTAGTCAACACATCCGTTCACTTTCGTTTACTTACTGTTTACCTCCGTTCATCTCCGTTTACCTCCGTTCACCTCCGTTTACCTCTGTTCTCCTCCGTCGTCCTCCGTTCCCCCACGTGCGAATGACAGAGCTTGCTTTAGTTTGAGACTTGCATTTTTGTTTACACTGTTTACACCATACGTGCTTGCTGGTAAAGTAAGTAAGTAAGTAAAATCCTTTATTTAAACACGATCAGCATTTAAAGCAAAATACATGCTTGAGGGGTCGTGTATAACCTTATTACATACTATATTACTATATTACATAATAATAGACACCAAAATAAAAACGTACACTTGTCATAAAAATTCAAGAACTTAAATACGGATTTACATAAAAAATTCAGAAATTTAAAATATAAAATCGCACATCTTCTTCTTAGGCACCGACTGAACAGGGGAATTATCATGGACGAATTTGAAACGATAAATCTCGACACTCAAGAGTGCAAGATCTGTAAGCAGCAAACTGGAGAAGAACTGATCTCAGTCTTGCATTTTGCATGAGATGTTTTCTAGCCGCGGATCCCAATCCAGTTCATCTTCGACTGGAGTCCAGGCCTTCGCGCATCGAAGTTGTCTTGAAAGGTGGGATGAGGTTATGAAAAGCTCTTTTCATCCCCAGCAAAAAAAGTCGTGGAAAGATTGAATAATGGGCCTTATTAATTAATGTTGGACAAGCTTCCAACCAGGACTCAAAAGAAACGTGGACCCCAACTGATCATTTGGATCGTGCAGACGAACAAACTGATAGACAGCTGCCAGGTATTAATGCCCAACAGCCTGTGTTTAGTGAGAGTAAAGAAGCGTATCGCGTGGAAGTTTACGGTCGTTTCGCTACAAATCGAAGTCGTTTCGATACACATGTAAAGTCGCCTCGATACACATCTTAAGTCGATTCGATACAAACCGAAGTCGATTCGATACAAACTGAAGTTAATAAACTATAGAAGAAGATCCTGATCCTTCGTGATCCTTCGTGTGATCGCGACATCCATTGTAACGAAAGATACCCAAGCCTCCGCAGTCAAAGCACGCAAACGAGACCAGGTCAACCTCAAAGAAGTAAATTGGGTAGGGCCAACCAAGAAACAAAGGCAGTTAAGGTATTTTATTAAGAAACACAACTCTACATCGTTAGTTTAACCGACCAACACTTTACGCGTGGGTGAGCGGGCTGACTTGTTACTTAACATCTGCATATCAATAGTCGAAAACAATTGTCATTTCAATAGACGCGTAACTGATTAAAAAATAAGTAAAAACGTTCACTGGTAAAAGGTTTGAAAAAACTATGAGCTTTCGGCAGCCTAAACTGCTGCCTTCGACGGATAAAAATGTGTGAAGCCTAAAAGTGAAAGAAGTTTAAATATAACGAAAAATTCGCATAAATTAAAGGATAAAGGCATGTAGTAGAAAAAGTGTTAAAAATGCTAAGAAAATTAGTGTTTTTTTAAGAGAATGTGATATTGTCTTGGGAGCGGGCACGAATTATTTTTCGTTATATTTAAATTTCTTTCACTTTTAGGCTTCACACATTTTTATCTGTCGAAGGCAGCAGTTTAGGCTGCCGAAAGCTCATAGTGTTTTCAAACCTTTTACCAGTGAACGTTTTTACTTATTTTTTAGCATGAATCCTGGTAACGGATCTTCAATATTTTTGCGTTACTGATTGTTAAAAGAACTTGTTAATTTTGCTTTATTGTTCTAGTCGTTAGCAAATAAACCAATCAAAATGTCTCGAATTAAAAAATGTGAGATTTCGATCCGCCATCATGGGTCCATCATGTATAAGAGGTAGGCGAACATAGATAATTCTATCATTCAATCACGACGGTTTACCGATCACGAGCAGCGTTTGTTCGTAAAGATGACCACGCAAAGCAAAGCAGGTGTCCCTGGTGTTTGTTATCATGTCAGGCAAAAAGAAGAAGGATTACCGCAAGATAAGATCTTGATTTTCGCATGTATATACTTATATATTTACTTACTTATTTATAGATTCGTACAATGTACTAACAAGAGCAAGCTTTAAGAATATTTACACGGCGACACTTGAATTGGGTCAAATAATCTTAAAAGAACGTGCATTGTCGCCATCAAAAACATTATATAATCGCTTAAAGTAAAAGGATTTGAGTTGGCGTTTGAAAGAACGAAGTGTTTTAGCTACTTTAATCCCCCCATTACCTATGCTATGATATCGTCAGGTTTGTTATGACATATTATAATTTACTACAAAAAGTAACCTCGGAAAAGCCTAATTTGTCTTAAGGCTAAGAGCAGTTGATTTTTACGGGAAAAAGACAATTTGCGGGTTTTCATATGTGCTCGATCCATTTTCCTTTAGGTCCTGAAAACTGTGCTCGAGCTGCCTTGTGGACGGTGCTCAGAGAGCTGCTGCCGACAGTCGACATCCAGGGATGCGTGTTTCACTGGACACAGGCTCTATGGAGAAACGTTAGAAAAGATATAGGTAAATTAGAAAAACAAAATTGGCAAATTGGCCTCAGTTCAATATCCGCAAATTTTCTGGGTTGCTTAAAAAGTATCCAAGTCATCACCAGCAAATTTGACTGCTTTACACTACGAAGTGGCAAACAGGAATTTTCTTAGTATTTTCAGACGGCCACTTGTCTCACTTACCCTGCGAGTGAATTCAGATGCTCCCTCACCCAACCCTACACGGCAAGGTTTTATAACGCGCTAACGAAAAACGTTTACTCATTTCTGTTACGGTCCTTAAGTGTGCCTTTATATTGGGTCCAACTGACAAAAATATTGACATCCGAAGCTCACGTTAAACTTTTTAACTAGTATTCCGTTTACTTGAAGTACCTTTCCCGATATCCTAACCTTAATAGTAATCTTTCCTTCGTATTTTGCACTAAAAATGACCGCGCGAAATCCTGGCTTCTCGATTCCGCACGACCATTTGTTTCTACAGCTTTTTATTTACAGTCTCGCTCGACGGACTAAGCAAAAGATGGACTACTCGTAATCTATCATTATCATTGTCATTGTCATCAGTATCATTATTATTTTAAGAACTCTTTGCACATTAATCGGTTAATACGTTGGCTCCAATCAGATTTTCTAAAACCGACATAGACTCATTTTGAAATATAATGTTTGCCTCCAGTCGCTTTTTCCTTTAATTAGTTTTTGCTGGTCTTGAGGAAGAGGAACAGAATGTTTTTGTAGAAAATAGAAAAAAATTCCCATCTTGTTTGAATTTTGGCAGAAAATCGATTAAGAGGGTCTAAAAAAAGTCCAGTGAGATTTGAGATTGTACCATTGTCACTCAAGGCCACCAGCACATTCGTCACCTGCCCCTGCTGCCATTGGTCTCGACATTTAAACCACAAGCTATGAACAACAATAGTCCATGAACGCCTGTTCTCGTTGAGAACAACACAACAATTGAGTTGTTACCTGTTCACATTTGCAAGCCGCACGTAGTACTCAACAACGCAAGAAAAGAATGAGTTTCGTTAACACTGTACTTCTCTTTTTATCGGTGGTAGTGGTCTCTTTGGCTTCCCAAGATGGACAACACCACAGAAGATCGTATACCATTAATCCAGGAAAGGTAGGTGATAGATGAATGCTAGAACAAAATATCTAAATGTTGTCTTTTGCTTGCTTATTATATTTTCGTGCGTAGTGCGTGATTTAATACACTTTATTTCACAGTTCCACCAACAGTAAAAAAATAATCGTTTATTAACTGCCTTAAAATTAATTCTTTTCTCACTATGGATACTGTTTTCGTGTTTATCTATAATCGAGTGGCGAAAAATTTTTTTCTTTGTTAGGACTATCTGAATTGCTGGCTTAAAGTGCCACTACGATGAAATTTTCGATATCCCGTTCTTTACATTTTCGAACACAATAGGTCTTTCCTAGATATCTTTCCTAGATATCTTGCCAAATTTCAATCCATTACGAACATTAGAACTCGAGGTTTTCAGACAACTAATGTCGAAAATTGCACGAATATATGAGCCAAAGTTTTTGTTATTCTTTATGCGAATTGCTGTGCTTATTGTTATTATAATTTCAACCCGTGTGGTATTTTTGAGAAAATAACGTCATTTTCTCCAATTCTCACCAAGACTTGGAACAAGGGAAATTAATGGCGGCCGTAAATTCTCGGAAATAAAGGTCCAAAAACCGCGAGTTCTAATGTCCGTAATAGATTGAAATTTGGCAAGATATCTAGGAAAGACCTGTTGTGTACGAAAATGTAAAAAATGGGTATCGAGAATTTGATCATAGTGGCACTTTAAACAATGCTAGCTACTTGGTTAATCTCACCCCATCGGCTAAGCAGAAAGATATTTTACAGCTTGTACTACTTATTTTAAATTACCTAAAAATGCGCTCTCCTTTAAGTCTAGAGGGAACCAGATTGCATGCTCTCTCCGATATCAATCATAGATGTAAGTGTAAGGACACTACAATAGCAATTCATCCATGTTTCAGGTTTTGTTTTGTCCTTCGGCTCGGGCTGGGCCTCCGGGTCCACCCGGGCCCCCGGGCCTCCCTGGGAGAGACGGAAGAGATGGGCGAGACTGCCCCCCTTGCAACTGTGGAGGGACCGTACTGCCGCCAACATCACCTCCAGTGGAAAGCCCGTGTCCCGGTTCTCCGCCACATTTGCCTCAAGGCCCAGCAGCTGGAGGGTAAGTACAACCATTCTCGGTCTCAGTTACCCAGGATTTGTGTATCAGAGAGCGGTTACTAAGTCACTCGCCACCAGTGGTGTTAAGCTGATGAAGTGAGTTTGAGTATTTTGAGTTATTATTTTTTGGCCGTGTAACCTAATCTACATGTTGACTCCACCATCGAGAGGTTACCTGATGATAATTACTATGTCCGTCGAAATTAAAATCAATTGTGTTATTGGGTGTATGGGTCTTTCTGACAGATTTATCGGATGAGTGATTAGCTGCAAACTTTGTAAGCAGCATGGAATTATGTTAGGGGGTGACCAAGACTGTATCAATACTTCTTTAGTAAGCTAAGCAAACTAGATGCAACTTGTCAGTTGAGTAACTGTGCAATGTGTTATCCTTTTCCGAACCGGACAAACAGCAAACTTTAACGACAAGTAGCAATTGTTTTACTTTTTCTATTCCTGATGATGACTGGGTATTGTGCTGCTGTCATTGCAGAGAGGTCCAGCATGTTCACATTACAGGACAAGCACGTGACCTTGGAGATCACACGGAACTAAGTGGCAGTGGGGACAGCAGCCAATAACTTATCGCGACGAGTTTAAAATGTATTTTGACGCGTAAAGGTGTAGTTGATAAGTTAGCAGAAGACCCCGACTAGGCATGTAATAATCAGCTATATCCACTGTAACGAACAACAAGGTCATTTAATTTGCTGTTTGTCCGGAGCAAGGTAAAGGCCACTAGTCACAATTACTGGCCAGTATTCCGAAGATCGGGTTTGGTAGACCGCTCTTTCAAATATTAGCTTTTTAGACAAACAACTTCGTAAAACCGTGTGACGTTTGTCGGACAAACAATAAGCATGCCATTTATTATATTTTGCTGATTTGGTTTTGTTTGGTATTATCTGCATGTTTGTTATTAACTATATCACGTTTGCTCTGTAACAAAAGATTTTCTGTTGATAATTTAGACAGTAATAAAGAACCTTTCCATGCAGATATTACGAAATTACCCGACTAAAGGACAATGCCTAGAGTGTTAAAGCGTTTCTTCCTGATAACTTTTAAATCAGTTAAGAACTTTTTAATTGATCGTCATGATTATATAGAAGAACTAGCACAGAGACAAAATGTAAATGCAGTAGGTTAAAATATTTTATTTTATTTTTCGTTTTTCTTGTCTTACTTATTTAACAAATCTCCTCCAGTTGAAATGTATCGTTTTATAGCCCATAATGATTTTCTTCCCTAATAAAAGGTTCTTGTAAAAGTTTTTACCTTTAACTGTAGTATCTTTAAGTACGCTAAATATCACATTCTATAGACTTGTAAACAAAAAAAAGTATTTAGATTCACAACAATCATAGACTTTGAGAGAAAAAATCATTTTCACAAAAAGGCAGATACTTGGGTTATACTGTCGTTTACCACAAGTACAACTTCTCTTTCTCCGCGGGACTGTTTGTGTCTTTTTTCTAGCAACAACATTAGCAAGACAGGAGGGGTGTTCTTGTCGCTTCGCTTAAGTCATGAAGAATGAAACTTAAACAATTCTGGGCCTGCAAGACATTTAACAAGACCCTGGTCACACTTATCGGCAATATTTGTTTTATTTTTATTTTATTTTAAATATTAACGACTCCTGGCAATTATTCCCGAGCGCTATTGACCCCCAAAAACCTGTTCTCAATATGCGAATCCACTGTTACGTTGTTATCAGATGTAACATAATTAACCTACAATACAAATCACGGAACATGAATTTTTCCACCATATTATTTTACCATTCGTCCTGAAGAAATCGGCCAGGGAATCGAAAAATTTCGGTGTTCGGGGATTCTGTTTTTAAATTAATAATGAAGTGAACAACATCTTAACAAAGTCATTTGCTTTAAAGGCTCTTCGAAATAAGCTAGGAATTTAAGGAATAGCTTTTTTATATATTATGTAGTATAACTGCTTGTCTCTTGCCATTTTTTACTGCCCTCATCAGCCATTGAGCTCACCGGGTCACATGAAACGTTTTATATGACTTACTTACTGAAAGGTTACCAGGTAAAAAGAAATTCACAATAGCAACTTTTACTTGATGCTGAAACTCAGTTTAGACTCGATGTAGCTACTCCACACTGACTCCAGAAAGTTGGGGGATTCTTCAAATTGGTTATGTAAGGCCTTCACGGCTTCACTTCCTACGCAGACGCGTGTAGAAACGTTTTGTTTGTAATTTTCCTATTCTCACAACGAGGATGCCGTGTGGGCGAAAGGTTAGGACACCTTCCACTCTGATCTCTAGATGAGCTGTTTCACGGGAGAAACCAGTCTTCAACTCTTCGGTGACGCTCACAGTATATTAGCCAAGTAGTTTTGCTCCTGCCTGCTAAGGATTAATTTCTTGTGACTGTGTTTCTAGCGTGCGCGTATACGCGCGCTAAACGATGGTTTTCTTATGTTGCAGCACGCCTTTGTTTACTTTGTACTTCGTGCGCGCTTTCCGTGTGTCCGTACGCGTGTAGTTTTAGTATGCCGTGGCTCGCATATTTCATATACTAGACCAGCTACTATTCGACACTTCCAAGAGCCTTTTCATGGCTCTTAGGTAGTTTGTATATTTTAACTTTGATTATTTCTGACATTCGTTTAATTCATTGCTCGGCCAGACTAGGGAACCCCAGGCCAGGCCCACTAGCTTTTGTGTCATTTTTTCCTTTAATTTGCTACTGCTAGGTTATTGCCTAAATTGTAGAAATATTGTCTTTTTGCTTAGACCTGCAGAGGGTCTTGGTTCCGTTCACAACCCAGCAAAATCCTGCGATGACGTCTTACATTCGGTTCCAGGTGCTCAGAGTGGGGTATTTTGGCTCCAGGCTGCTCGTGGCAGTCCTTATCAGGTACGTAAACAAAGTGTATTGCTGAGTAAACTTTATACAAAGTATATTTTCATCTGGAATGCATTTTGTCTAGACCTAGAACAGTCCATCGCTATAAAAAAAGAGAAGCAGTTAATGAACAATGATGTTATCATTTAGGTGCAACGGAGACTATTAAACTATTAAAAGCACCTTAATTTGGTAAAATTAACGAAGTCAAATTTGGCATCCGTTATTGTGCAGACTCATTGTGAAATGATCACATCGACATGCCAAGAACAGAACGGAGGCTGGACTCTAGTGGCACGCGTCGCCGGCATGTCGGGAGATTTCTCGCCCACCAGTCCGCTCTGGGCCAACGAGGATGTAGTGAGTCCTTGGGATGCCACTGACCTCACTAGAACATCATCCATGAAAAACCCGGGATGGTTCTCTGTGGCAAATCAAGTTTTGCGCGTGTGTTACAGCGGTCCTCGTAGTGACTGCGCAACCTTTACTCATAATCGTGGTCTGACGCTGACTCAGCTCTTTGCAACTCAGTTCGCAATCGAAGTGCAGGAGGAATACACGTTTGAGACTTTGTTGAAAAAGCTTGGAAAACACTTGGACCTGGGGCATTTAAAAACAGTAAGAAATTCCTTAATCACTTTTCTTGTTAAACTGACTCTCTTTACATACGCTATTCGAGTTTCATTTGCAGGCAGCTGGAAATGCATCAGTCTTTGGAAAACCAACTATCTACATTTGAAATTTAGAAATGATTTATTCATTGTGTTTAAGAAAAATGGCAATTTGTAGGTATATTTCTATTTGTTTTCAAGACGATAACGATTTAAATTGCTTTCTTCTCTAAAGGAATGGTGCGGCCTTAACCTTGGAAACCTTTGTAACTTGGTGGCAAATCCCAACAGGGAGCCTGGGACCCATATCTGTCGTATTGGTTGCATCGGTGACACCAGTTTACCTCGGTCACCTAATGGATGTAACCCGGATGACTACGCCTTAGGGGTCGGTGTGTCTAGTTGTAACTCTCCGCAAGGCTGTCACAATCACGTGTCTACCACAAGTAGTTTGCATTTCAGCATGTACTCACGCTATGGGGATTATCAACAGACGGCCTTTATCTACGTGAAATAAATGAGTTATTTATTACGTATAGCGAAACAAGACATAATCATGCGGGTTCAACGCTAACAACAACAACCAGCTTTATTTACATGACCATAAATACATACAGTGTTGCAAAAGCTTTTGTAAACTAAAACTAAAATAGTAATGATTATCGTGAACATATAATAAGGCTATGATATAGCAATCAAGTTACATCGGTATGATTTGAAAGAAGAATATTGCGTAGATCAAAGCAAGAGGAAGTGAATTTTGCTAATTGAATATCAATATAACGATGTGCAGAGGTCATAAGTTCGCCGGTGGCTAGTAATGGAGATAATTTCTTAAAATTTGGAACGATATTTTCTATTTTTCTATAACATTCATCTCTTAGAGTAGAGTATTTAATGCAATATATAAGAAAGTGAGATTCAGCTTCAATTTGATTAGACTCACAAATAGGGAAGAGTCTGTTAACCCTTGGAATTTGATCACATCTCAGTACCAATTTCAATCCTTAATTTGTGATTGCCTGTCCTGAATTTCACTAGTTATTTTCTTCCGCTTGCTTGTTAGGCCTAAATAAGAGGAAGGTGTATAATTGTTCT
Organism: Micromussa lordhowensis; assembly: GCA_964020085.1. Classification (NCBI taxonomy): domain Eukaryota; kingdom Metazoa; phylum Cnidaria; class Anthozoa; order Scleractinia; family Lobophylliidae; genus Micromussa; species Micromussa lordhowensis. The sequence continues at coordinate 6,950 of CAXHUQ010000718.1, read as the reverse complement.
TAAAAGCGTTGGAACATTATTCTAGTCTATTAGAGTTTTGCATAGTATGTTGCCAATATGAAATGTACTATTGTTGTATGTACTATTGTTGCAGTAGGCTTAACCGATAATTAACAATTATTGGACGAGGTTGAGCAAAATATCGTGATTTGTCAGTGGCGAGCCGATCAATTATTTGCCGAGGCCGAAGGCTGAGGCAAATAATTAATCTGCGAGACACTGACAAATCACGATATTTTGCGATATCCGAGTTCAATAATTGTTTTATCATTCGATCACCAAGTATATTTTCATATTTTAATCACTTCCTGGAAGCTCAGGGAAGCGGTCTGCCACTTTTCTTTCGAGAACGTGGTTCCAACTACGCATGAGCAGAATGCTATTTGCAGCAAAACACGTTTAGACGGTACTACGCATGAGCAGACCATTATTTGTAGGCAGTTATTTGCAGGTCACGTGGTGGGCTCTCGGCCAATGTAAAGAGAGGAAAAAAATGCATCGAATGATAATGTTTGATAATAGCGTTAGTTAATTAGGGAAACAAGGTAAATTGTTAAATTAAAACATACTTATTATGTTAGAATAAAAACTGTTTTTTCCAGCTTGATGAAGATCTTTCGACATCAAAAAGATTTGTTTAACAATAGAGCTATTGTCCTTACTTTGAAGGTATGAGGAGTAACTGATTATTTTTTTATTGATAGCTATAATAAGAGGAAACCTACCAAGTTCAGCTCTACATACTACATTGGATGCCTTCAGTGCTTACTGCTAAATAACGTTTACAGAATTGGAGCTGTGCTTTTTCGATCTGGGAACTGTCCCAAGACTTGTTATATGTAAAAATTGGGGAGATAATTGCGTCGGAAATTTCATTCGCTGGGAATGGAGGTAAATGAGATTTGCGTGTTTTCTAAGACTGAAAACGGCGTGCTGCGCCATTTCTTTCTATTCATCAAGTGCCAATGAAAACCCTTTGAAGAAATGAGTGTTCCTAAATAAGTGTAACAGCTAAACAACTGTTTACTTGCTCTTGAAAAGCGGCTACAGCGCCTCTACAAAACGACTACGAATAATGGCCGACCTAATCCGACTTACAACAACACACGTGGTTCCAACCGCAAACAGACTGGTACTAGATGTCTCTTAGCAACGTTACATAAGTATAATTTTGAACAATTTCAACGGGGTCATTGCCGATTTAAAAATAAGACTCAATACAGATATTTCTTAGCACGGTTTTGAAAGATCACAGCTCAGTTTGGTTTTCTCTGGATTGATACTTAACATTTTAATTTTGTAGTCCTATTTTCGATCTAAGCAATATGACTAAATTGTCTGCATACAAAAGTGAATTTAATGTTTTGTGGGACAATGGGATCAGATAAAGTTTTTGCAAAAGAGAATGGTATGTCATGATGAACAGTAACGGGCCCAAAATACAGCCTTGGCGTACCCCTCTTGTGTATGCTGAAAAGATGCTGTTTGATTTTGTCCATTTTTATGGAACATGTAGAGTGTTTGAAGACTTTGAATACAACCTCTTTTTTAAATTGAAAAAACAGCTACCGGCATTAATTTGCAATAACTTAAATCAAGAGATTATCAAGGTAAGAGAGTGAATCCCTGGTTTTGGCCTTGTACCCAAAGTAATCCCTCTTACATGTAAGTTATTTTTAGACATGGTGCCCAGTTCTTGACGGATGTTACGCGTTGCGTGGATGTTTTCGTGGAGGATTTGTTCATGTTTCGTTTCGTTTCAAAGCAAAGGAAAGCCTCCAACGCTGTGGGGATGTTGTCTTTGATATTTTAATTACAAGCACAGGAGCTTGTCTCTCGCTAAGTTGTGATACATTTCGAAACTTTAATAGAAGTTAAGGAGGCTCGAAAGGGTTTTTCGTTGCTATATTGCTTGTGAAACGATGGAAGATTACAAAGAAGGATGTTTAATGGTGTGGGCAAACTATATGTCTCCTTGCAACTCTATTATTGGGCTATACTTTAAGGGTACTTGTGACGTCATATCAGTTACCATGGCAACGCACGAGGTCCACAAAAGCGTCCTCTAAATTTCAGTTTTTGTAAATTATCTGAGAAACTAATTCGGTGACCTACCATTTTTATCTCTTTGTTGGAAAGTTCCCTAAATTCTTTAACTTTTCAGACAGTATGGAAAAATTCTATCTAGTAGAATTAAATATATTTAAAGAAAACGCGTTTTATGGCTTACAGAAAATTCCACTAGATAATTTTCCCCGAAACTTTTATATCTGAAGTGCCATCGCGAATGGTGCGTGTATGCAAAAAATCAAGATAGGTCACCGAGCGAACTTTTGAGCTATAAACAAATGTTTTCCACAGATTTTATTTCCGGTTCGCGCGATTTTACGCAGCATTAACTTCCGGTGTGCTGATTTTAATACTGATTCAGCTGACGCGTGCATCTTAGTTATTGCGTGTGTAGATTGCGCGCGCGCGTGCAGCTAAAAACCCTTTCGAGCCTCCTTAAAATAGCAGATACTGCACAAGCAATGACAACTGAATGAACGGCAGAGAAATGAGTAGACAAACGAGTGCAAAGCAAACAAACGCCCAATCACAACACAACCGAACAAAAAGACTGATGGTCGAAAGTGCAGACAACCTCTCGCCGACGCCTATTTCCCTTTCGTAAACAAGCGATGCCATTTTTAACGGTCGATGCCATAATTGGTAACCAAGCTTGCCAGAATTAGCAACCAAGCCTTTTAGAGTGGACGATGCTTGGACACGGTAGAAACTGGTTATAATTTGTTGAGGGAGTAAAACGCACTCACCAAATACTTAATTGTTCATATTCACACTGGTTTGCTTGCGGTTAGCTTTTATTTGCAGGTTGGGGCAGCTCTATCATTAACATTTAAGAATGTCACGTTTTATAATTAAATTTTGCGGAAATTTGGCGGATGAACCTGGTAGTGTCGTGGTATAAGAGGGATGTTAAGAAACAGAGGTTCCAGGTTAGATACTGGGTGGTTAGTAACATTTTCATTTTTCTTTATATTAGTAGAGAAAAATTTGTTGAGAAATTTTCTAAGTGTTGCGAAAATGGAATCGCTTGTTTACGAAAGGGAAAATTGCCTCGCCGCCGAAGCAACAAAAGGCAGTTTAAGCAACAACGACAACAACGCTTATGACAACGTCGATCAGAAAGCGACTTTATACTCAACCTACGAATCTCGGGAGAATTCAGATTCATTCACGTTCTTTCGAATATGCAGAAGGTGGCTATTTCACGTTGTTGTTTTGTAAAGAACGGCAAAGAAATGAACAACGAATTGTAACGCGTGCTTGCCGCACTGCCAGCAAACGAGCACAATTCAAACGAAAGCCCAGGCGAACAAAACGACGACTGAGAGTGTAAAAAACATCTCTGCTATGGAGCGTCTTTCGAAAATCAAAACATATAAATGACTTTTCGCCAAAATTTTCAGTCATTTCGTCTCTGGTAGTTTCGAGAAAGTCGCGTGGGCTGTCCACGCATCGCGGGAGTAACTTCCTCAGAAGAACTGGGTACCATGACTAAAAATAACTTAAGAGGGATTATCTTGGGTATAAGGCCTATACCGAGGGCTCACTCTCTTACCTTGATAATCTCTTGCTTAAACATACATACATACATACATACTTTATTTGGTGTGTTATACATAGTACATCGACAATAGTCCAAATAAATTTACAATATACTAATTTTCTAACCTTAAGATTTAATTACGTTTTTCTTTTCTAATTTCATAACAGTCATGTATATGCTTTGCAACAGTCATGTATATGCTCAAATAAAAGTCCGTCTTGTCAAACTGAGGAGGTCAAGAGGAGGTCAGGGTTTGAAAAACACAGACTGCTCGTATCCATTGTTTACGTCCTTGGGGGTTTGTCTCATATTAGCGGGTTGCTTTGGGATCGCGCTCCCATAAATGGGAAGACCACAAACTCGTTTTGAGATACAGACGATCTAGGGCATTTTTACCCCCAGTATTTTCATTCCAACACTTCCAAATTGCAATTTCATCGGGAAGGCACCGCCCCCCGCTTATTATACTCTACCGTGCATAAAAATAAGCCGATTTATTTTATTAACGAAGTTTACCGTACGAACACAAATTTGTAATCAAGGTATATTGATAAAAAAACGCTTAATGGATAGCTTGTAATTTTAATGGGAGAGCAGAGAATGACCTTGGAGGGGGTAGGTTGTCGGATAACATGACTTGCTCCAGCCCCTTCGCGCTCCCTCATCCAAGATGGCAGCTGCCTTGAAACGATCCAACGTATACAAAACATGGACAGACATCGTCTTGTAATTTTACAGACGATGTATGGACAAAAAAAAAATTCTCTACATTTAGTTATAAACTAGTACAAATTTCTCCTATCATGATTTCGGTAAATTCTGGTGCATTTTTAAGCATTAGTAGCTTGTTTTCCGAGCTAACCGAACTAATTTTTGTCATGATACCATAAATTTCTTCTACTGGCTACCCCCAATAACGCAAGGGATTATGGGTCATGTAGCGGAGAAAGCCCTGGGGATGAGGTAAGAGAGACAAGCAAAGATGGCGGCTTTGTGTATACGAACTGTGTGCCAGAGGCTCGGACTTGTTCGGCCAGGAATATTTGGTGAGTTCTTGTTCTTCAGTCTAAGATTTATTTCATTTTTTCGCTGTAAAGTTTTCATGAAATATTCTCAGGCATCATGTCAATCCCTTCCCGGAATATCAAATCAAACGCTTACGGCCTACTGAAAATGACTCACAAATCAATGTGTGCAGTTGTTTGACGAGGGCTGTACAACGTTAACTAAAATTTGTACACTTCGTCTTCTTACAAGCTGCGCTCATCGATCTGCCGCCCCTCTATTGCACATATAAGCTTAAGGGTACGGATCAGGTAGGCTTACTTTAATTTAAATCATAGTTAATCCATTAACTATGTTTAAATACGTAGAGGGCCGCTCAATCATTCAACTTTCTGTCTATTTCTGCCAGACAGTGACCACAGGCGGCCCGAGCTCTCGATGTGTGGAGTTTTATCCTCAGTCTGCATTTTACCCTCAGTCTGCATTTAACCCCTGGCTGCAGTATGCATTTTGCAATGACCGGTTTGTAATTTAAACTATCCACAATGGGGCTGATAAATGTTACAGCTCCTTTAGTACAGTCTGTCACTGCACAGGCGGCCCAAGCTCTCGTTGTGTGGAGTTATTATTTCTTTTTTAAAAGAATGTTTATACGAATGTGACTTAGTTACCGCCGACATCTACTATTACATAGCAACCGAGTTTGGTTACGCGAAAAATGACCTTTGCCCTGCAGCACATTGTGGTGTTGTGTTACAACGGTTTGAATTTATAAAGGTTTGTATGGGGAAGAATGGTAATCGACATTATAGCTGAAAGTTTGATAGTTTTGCAATAAAAATGACTTACCTTAATGCCTTGTTGCCTTTTATATTTTCTTCTCGCTTCTCAGGGGAAGGGAGTGCACAGGGTTTTTATATCTCACATATCTCACCCCTGGTCAGGGTGTTTTTGTTATCCCAGCATTACGCTCGGGCTTTGAGTGTGTCCATGGCTGGTACCGAGAGCATGATCTCTCTGCTCGGATGGCTAGCTTTCTTCGATTCCAAGCTTTGTAGCATGCGATGTGGAAATGAATTTGGCTTGGAATTTAACTGAAAGGGAGCGCTTAACACAGTACTACATGTATGACTCTGTGGAGGAATTGGGGCGGCTGGCTGGATTTCAGTGTTTTGTTTTCGCTGCGAGCGGGGGGTCAGTCCAGAATCGAGTGTGTAGCCTTTACTCTTTCTTATTAGAGGAAAGACAACAAGGCAGTGAGGTAAGTCATTTTTATTGCAAAACTATCAAACTTTCAGCTATAATGTTGATTACCGTTCTTCCTCATACAAACCTTTTTAAATTCAAACCGTTGTAACACAACACCACAATGTGCTGCAGGGCGAAGGTCATGTTTTGCGTAACCAAACTCGGTTGTTATGTAACAGTAGATGTCAGCGGTAACTAAGTCACATTCGCATAAACATTTTTTAAAAAAAGAAATGATAACTCCACACAACGAGAGCTTGGGCCGCCTGTGCAGTGACAGACTGTACTAAAGGAGCTGTAACATTTATCAGCCCCATTGTGGATTATTAGTTTAAATTACAAACCGGTCAGTGCAAAATGCAGACTGCAGACTGCAGCCTGCAGCCAGGAGTTAAAATGCAGACTGAGGGTAAAATGCAGACTGAGGATAAAATTAAAAAATAGGCAATTGATGACTGCATGCTGCTTACTGCACCTGCTATTACTTAGAATAGCTTATTAAAACGCCCTGAAACAACGACACTAGAAATGCTTACAACTAAAGATAAATGCAACCACGCTCTGTGATGAACAAAAGAAATATATTTTAGCACAAAGCTTGTAGTTAACAAAACGTATTAGGAGAAAATTTCTATGCCTGTACTTCAAGGTTGCTTAAAGGGTACTTCATAATTCGTCCTTACTGATGATCATAGTTACTACTAAACTATGTCATGATGAAGCACCGGAAACTATGGTTTATCAGAACTCGAGAGCATTTGTCCACAATTATCTTAACGCATCCAGAACGAAAACAAGATCCTTGGCTCTCTTGAAAGAGATTAGTTGCTCCCCAAAGTGAATCTGGGCTTTCTTGAAAAAGATCTTTTGCCACCCAAAGCTAGAAATTCAGCTCGGAAATATATATAAATTAACATTCGTTTGAATTGTTGATGAAATGACCTTTTCCAGATATTATTTCCATCAGCAAAAATCTCTCATTACAAAGTCACGCGGAACAAACACTTTTCAAAGAAATATTTTCAAAACCCTGATTTCAAAGCGATATATCTCTTTAGCGTTAATACCTACCACACATCAGGGG
>CAXHUQ010000717.1:0-55000 GCA_964020085.1 Micromussa lordhowensis | reverse complement strand
CAGCTCCAAACCGCCCTTGTCAATATAGCGTAAGAATTAGATGGCTTATATATTGAAGAGAAAAGTCATTTTATCTGTCATATGGTAAGCACTGGAGTCGCAGATTAAAAAGTGTGCGCATGCGCCCTGCTAAAGGTAACATACATACAGTCATAAGCTTTTTCCGAATAACTACAGGAGCTAATATCTTGGAGACATTACATTTACAGTTAAAATACATAACATCTACAGATGCCTACTAAATATGTCTGGATTTATGAAAACCGTGTTAAAACGAAATCAAGTGGTTTTTTTTTAATTGCTTATTTCTTCAATTTAATTTTCTTCCTTGCTCTCGCTATGACAGCAGATTGTAATTCGTACCTAGCATGAAATGTAGAGAACTTCTTGCCGCATGTTTCATTGATCTTCCCTTTTTTTAAATTATTTATCCTACCACCCCCCCCCACCTTCCCCCCTTCGAATTTCTACTAGGTTTAGTCCAGGCTTCACTCGTTTGAATTCAGTTCGCGCGTTCGTTGACTCTGACATGGAGCCGATCGCTTAGCGTTCTGTATTTGCTGTCTAAAGGAAGTCTGCCTGAGGACATCATTAAGTCCAATGAAGGTGCAAGTCTAACGGTTTGCTAGCAAGCGTCGTCTATTATCCTACGCGGTAAGGCGGGCCTGATATGTATCAACGGAACATTTAGTCCCGTAAGAGTAGGCCGTTTGCCCTGTAGCGATAATGTTGTGCTTGCTTTAGACAGCAAAGATCTTTAGCCACACCAATTTAGGGCTTATAGGTGCAATGGACTAGACATTTCCAGCTGCTGTTGGCGTTATTTGCCCTGAACTTTGATTTGGCTAAAGACTTCGAAAAAAATCTGTTGAAATGTGGATATGCCATTCCGCGCTCGACAAAAATCAAGTTCATCCGGGACATTGCTATTTGCAAGCAAAGCATGGCCAGGAGCAGAGTGAAGAACATGAGTTCAAGCGCTGATCGTGAGTAGAATTTCCTTGTTTGATCAATTTTAGGCGTTCTCGGCTTCGCTAACTATCAGAACTGTCTGTGATTCGCTAGCGCGGAAGAATTTTATTTGCGTGTCTTCCGGCTGATGATTGATCAGTTTGTTGAAGTGTTGACATGTTGAAGTGCTCGCCAACTCATGATTATGGCCTAGTTTGTTTAAAGTTCGATCCATTCTCGATGTAGGAAGCTCTTGTTTAGTCCATTTAGGACGATGCAGGTTATAGAAAGCTAAACTTGATCAACTCTCCGCCGCCGTTTTTGACATCTGTGCCTTCGTGTGTTTATGTAGACCGTGGCTCCAATTTCATGTTCAAAGCACTCTTAATTAAATTGTAGAATTCATGATTCATCGAAAAGACGGTGAAACTAGTCCTCCTGGCCTGAAAAGGCATCCAGGAGAGTTATTTCCCTTTATTTGAGCTATGATAAGCCTTGTGGAAAGCTAGCGCTAAGACAGAATTGTATCACGATTATCAGTGACAAGTCAAATTCTGTGGCTACGTTTTTGCGAATCCAGACAGATATTGAAAGTAAATGTCACGTAAGGGCTACTAGTTGGCTGAAATGTAGAAGCAAATAGTCCATTTGACTGCTTACAATGCTCTTTTTGCCATGACTGGCTAATTTAATGCCTAGGAAAGACATAGTGAGGTCATTTAGCTAAAATCACAGAGGTTAAACATGTCTAAATTAGTGCCGCGAATCAAGTGATCAATTTAAGCTCTGATTAAGCTTTGTTTGGCTAGTTCGACTCATTTGAAGCGATTTCAAAGGCTTGCATAGGCATGACATAGCTTCTATTAAAGAGTACATGAGGTAGAAAGCACTCTCAGTACTACATGGTTTTATTTATGTACACTATCTGACCGATTTCCTAAAAACGTGCCTGCTGTTTTTAGTGCCTGCAGTCTTTAACACGGTTTTCATAAATCCAGACATAAATACATAATATTTAAAGATATATTTATTAAAAAGAAGAGCCGCTGTACAAAATGCGGCCCTGGATTCTCTTTTAAAACCAGTAAACTCATAGGTAGGGATAAAATCAGCTAGCGCATTCCGCAACTTAGCTGATACGTAAGAAAAAAGAGAAAAACGCAGTACCTCCAGACACCGGCGCTGGAGCGTCGTACCAAACGAGTCATCCCGGGATTTCGGCCCGTGCGATCGCTTTTGGACGCAGTTGGCCCTTCGCTGCTTTCTGCTACCGACCTTGCCTCCCGGTACGGCATTGAGGGAGAGATATGTCGGCCCCTAAACCATATGTGACAAATCCCACGCCTACTCACAGCTCCAAACCGCCCTTGTCAATATAGCGTAAGAATTAGATGGCTTATATATTGAAGAGAAAAGTCATTTTATCTGTCATATGGTAAGCACTGGAGTCGCAGATTAAAAAGTGTGCGCATGCGCCCTGCTAAAGGTAACATACATACAGTCATAAGCTTTTTCCGAATAACTACAGGAGCTAATATCTTGGAGACATTACATTTACAGTTAAAATACATAACATCTACAGATGCCTACTAAATATGTCTGGATTTATGAAAACCGTGTTAAAACGAAATCAAGTGGTTTTTTTTTAATTGCTTATTTCTTCAATTTAATTTTCTTCCTTGCTCTCGCTATGACAGCAGATTGTAATTCGTACCTAGCATGAAATGTAGAGAACTTCTTGCCGCATGTTTCATTGATCTTCCCTTTTTTTAAATTATTTATCCTACCACCCCCCCCCACCTTCCCCCCTTCGAATTTCTACTAGGTTTAGTCCAGGCTTCACTCGTTTGAATTCAGTTCGCGCGTTCGTTGACTCTGACATGGAGCCGATCGCTTAGCGTTCTGTATTTGCTGTCTAAAGGAAGTCTGCCTGAGGACATCATTAAGTCCAATGAAGGTGCAAGTCTAACGGTTTGCTAGCAAGCGTCGTCTATTATCCTACGCGGTAAGGCGGGCCTGATATGTATCAACGGAACATTTAGTCCCGTAAGAGTAGGCCGTTTGCCCTGTAGCGATAATGTTGTGCTTGCTTTAGACAGCAAAGATCTTTAGCCACACCAATTTAGGGCTTATAGGTGCAATGGACTAGACATTTCCAGCTGCTGTTGGCGTTATTTGCCCTGAACTTTGATTTGGCTAAAGACTTCGAAAAAAATCTGTTGAAATGTGGATATGCCATTCCGCGCTCGACAAAAATCAAGTTCATCCGGGACATTGCTATTTGCAAGCAAAGCATGGCCAGGAGCAGAGTGAAGAACATGAGTTCAAGCGCTGATCGTGAGTAGAATTTCCTTGTTTGATCAATTTTAGGCGTTCTCGGCTTCGCTAACTATCAGAACTGTCTGTGATTCGCTAGCGCGGAAGAATTTTATTTGCGTGTCTTCCGGCTGATGATTGATCAGTTTGTTGAAGTGTTGACATGTTGAAGTGCTCGCCAACTCATGATTATGGCCTAGTTTGTTTAAAGTTCGATCCATTCTCGATGTAGGAAGCTCTTGTTTAGTCCATTTAGGACGATGCAGGTTATAGAAAGCTAAACTTGATCAACTCTCCGCCGCCGTTTTTGACATCTGTGCCTTCGTGTGTTTATGTAGACCGTGGCTCCAATTTCATGTTCAAAGCACTCTTAATTAAATTGTAGAATTCATGATTCATCGAAAAGACGGTGAAACTAGTCCTCCTGGCCTGAAAAGGCATCCAGGAGAGTTATTTCCCTTTATTTGAGCTATGATAAGCCTTGTGGAAAGCTAGCGCTAAGACAGAATTGTATCACGATTATCAGTGACAAGTCAAATTCTGTGGCTACGTTTTTGCGAATCCAGACAGATATTGAAAGTAAATGTCACGTAAGGGCTACTAGTTGGCTGAAATGTAGAAGCAAATAGTCCATTTGACTGCTTACAATGCTCTTTTTGCCATGACTGGCTAATTTAATGCCTAGGAAAGACATAGTGAGGTCATTTAGCTAAAATCACAGAGGTTAAACATGTCTAAATTAGTGCCGCGAATCAAGTGATCAATTTAAGCTCTGATTAAGCTTTGTTTGGCTAGTTCGACTCATTTGAAGCGATTTCAAAGGCTTGCATAGGCATGACATAGCTTCTATTAAAGAGTACATGAGGTAGAAAGCACTCTCAGTACTACATGGTTTTATTTATGTACACTATCTGACCGATTTCCTAAAAACGTGCCTGCTGTTTTTAGTGCCTGCAGTCTTTAACACGGTTTTCATAAATCCAGACATAAATACATAATATTTAAAGATATATTTATTAAAAAGAAGAGCCGCTGTACAAAATGCGGCCCTGGATTCTCTTTTAAAACCAGTAAACTCATAGGTAGGGATAAAATCAGCTAGCGCATTCCGCAACTTAGCTGATACGTAAGAAAAAAGAGAAAAACGCAGTACCTCCAGACACCGGCGCTGGAGCGTCGTACCAAACGAGTCATCCCGGGATTTCGGCCCGTGCGATCGCTTTTGGACGCAGTTGGCCCTTCGCTGCTTTCTGCTACCGACCTTGCCTCCCGGTACGGCATTGAGGGAGAGATATGTCGGCCCCTAAACCATATGTGACAAATCCCACGCCTACTCACAGCTCCAAACCGCCCTTGTCAATATAGCGTAAGAATTAGATGGCTTATATATTGAAGAGAAAAGTCATTTTATCTGTCATATGGTAAGCACTGGAGTCGCAGATTAAAAAGTGTGCGCATGCGCCCTGCTAAAGGTAACATACATACAGTCATAAGCTTTTTCCGAATAACTACAGGAGCTAATATCTTGGAGACATTACATTTACAGTTAAAATACATAACATCTACAGATGCCTACTAAATATGTCTGGATTTATGAAAACCGTGTTAAAACGAAATCAAGTGGTTTTTTTTTAATTGCTTATTTCTTCAATTTAATTTTCTTCCTTGCTCTCGCTATGACAGCAGATTGTAATTCGTACCTAGCATGAAATGTAGAGAACTTCTTGCCGCATGTTTCATTGATCTTCCCTTTTTTTAAATTATTTATCCTACCACCCCCCCCCACCTTCCCCCCTTCGAATTTCTACTAGGTTTAGTCCAGGCTTCACTCGTTTGAATTCAGTTCGCGCGTTCGTTGACTCTGACATGGAGCCGATCGCTTAGCGTTCTGTATTTGCTGTCTAAAGGAAGTCTGCCTGAGGACATCATTAAGTCCAATGAAGGTGCAAGTCTAACGGTTTGCTAGCAAGCGTCGTCTATTATCCTACGCGGTAAGGCGGGCCTGATATGTATCAACGGAACATTTAGTCCCGTAAGAGTAGGCCGTTTGCCCTGTAGCGATAATGTTGTGCTTGCTTTAGACAGCAAAGATCTTTAGCCACACCAATTTAGGGCTTATAGGTGCAATGGACTAGACATTTCCAGCTGCTGTTGGCGTTATTTGCCCTGAACTTTGATTTGGCTAAAGACTTCGAAAAAAATCTGTTGAAATGTGGATATGCCATTCCGCGCTCGACAAAAATCAAGTTCATCCGGGACATTGCTATTTGCAAGCAAAGCATGGCCAGGAGCAGAGTGAAGAACATGAGTTCAAGCGCTGATCGTGAGTAGAATTTCCTTGTTTGATCAATTTTAGGCGTTCTCGGCTTCGCTAACTATCAGAACTGTCTGTGATTCGCTAGCGCGGAAGAATTTTATTTGCGTGTCTTCCGGCTGATGATTGATCAGTTTGTTGAAGTGTTGACATGTTGAAGTGCTCGCCAACTCATGATTATGGCCTAGTTTGTTTAAAGTTCGATCCATTCTCGATGTAGGAAGCTCTTGTTTAGTCCATTTAGGACGATGCAGGTTATAGAAAGCTAAACTTGATCAACTCTCCGCCGCCGTTTTTGACATCTGTGCCTTCGTGTGTTTATGTAGACCGTGGCTCCAATTTCATGTTCAAAGCACTCTTAATTAAATTGTAGAATTCATGATTCATCGAAAAGACGGTGAAACTAGTCCTCCTGGCCTGAAAAGGCATCCAGGAGAGTTATTTCCCTTTATTTGAGCTATGATAAGCCTTGTGGAAAGCTAGCGCTAAGACAGAATTGTATCACGATTATCAGTGACAAGTCAAATTCTGTGGCTACGTTTTTGCGAATCCAGACAGATATTGAAAGTAAATGTCACGTAAGGGCTACTAGTTGGCTGAAATGTAGAAGCAAATAGTCCATTTGACTGCTTACAATGCTCTTTTTGCCATGACTGGCTAATTTAATGCCTAGGAAAGACATAGTGAGGTCATTTAGCTAAAATCACAGAGGTTAAACATGTCTAAATTAGTGCCGCGAATCAAGTGATCAATTTAAGCTCTGATTAAGCTTTGTTTGGCTAGTTCGACTCATTTGAAGCGATTTCAAAGGCTTGCATAGGCATGACATAGCTTCTATTAAAGAGTACATGAGGTAGAAAGCACTCTCAGTACTACATGGTTTTATTTATGTACACTATCTGACCGATTTCCTAAAAACGTGCCTGCTGTTTTTAGTGCCTGCAGTCTTTAACACGGTTTTCATAAATCCAGACATAAATACATAATATTTAAAGATATATTTATTAAAAAGAAGAGCCGCTGTACAAAATGCGGCCCTGGATTCTCTTTTAAAACCAGTAAACTCATAGGTAGGGATAAAATCAGCTAGCGCATTCCGCAACTTAGCTGATACGTAAGAAAAAAGAGAAAAACGCAGTACCTCCAGACACCGGCGCTGGAGCGTCGTACCAAACGAGTCATCCCGGGATTTCGGCCCGTGCGATCGCTTTTGGACGCAGTTGGCCCTTCGCTGCTTTCTGCTACCGACCTTGCCTCCCGGTACGGCATTGAGGGAGAGATATGTCGGCCCCTAAACCATATGTGACAAATCCCACGCCTACTCACAGCTCCAAACCGCCCTTGTCAATATAGCGTAAGAATTAGATGGCTTATATATTGAAGAGAAAAGTCATTTTATCTGTCATATGGTAAGCACTGGAGTCGCAGATTAAAAAGTGTGCGCATGCGCCCTGCTAAAGGTAACATACATACAGTCATAAGCTTTTTCCGAATAACTACAGGAGCTAATATCTTGGAGACATTACATTTACAGTTAAAATACATAACATCTACAGATGCCTACTAAATATGTCTGGATTTATGAAAACCGTGTTAAAACGAAATCAAGTGGTTTTTTTTTAATTGCTTATTTCTTCAATTTAATTTTCTTCCTTGCTCTCGCTATGACAGCAGATTGTAATTCGTACCTAGCATGAAATGTAGAGAACTTCTTGCCGCATGTTTCATTGATCTTCCCTTTTTTTAAATTATTTATCCTACCACCCCCCCCCACCTTCCCCCCTTCGAATTTCTACTAGGTTTAGTCCAGGCTTCACTCGTTTGAATTCAGTTCGCGCGTTCGTTGACTCTGACATGGAGCCGATCGCTTAGCGTTCTGTATTTGCTGTCTAAAGGAAGTCTGCCTGAGGACATCATTAAGTCCAATGAAGGTGCAAGTCTAACGGTTTGCTAGCAAGCGTCGTCTATTATCCTACGCGGTAAGGCGGGCCTGATATGTATCAACGGAACATTTAGTCCCGTAAGAGTAGGCCGTTTGCCCTGTAGCGATAATGTTGTGCTTGCTTTAGACAGCAAAGATCTTTAGCCACACCAATTTAGGGCTTATAGGTGCAATGGACTAGACATTTCCAGCTGCTGTTGGCGTTATTTGCCCTGAACTTTGATTTGGCTAAAGACTTCGAAAAAAATCTGTTGAAATGTGGATATGCCATTCCGCGCTCGACAAAAATCAAGTTCATCCGGGACATTGCTATTTGCAAGCAAAGCATGGCCAGGAGCAGAGTGAAGAACATGAGTTCAAGCGCTGATCGTGAGTAGAATTTCCTTGTTTGATCAATTTTAGGCGTTCTCGGCTTCGCTAACTATCAGAACTGTCTGTGATTCGCTAGCGCGGAAGAATTTTATTTGCGTGTCTTCCGGCTGATGATTGATCAGTTTGTTGAAGTGTTGACATGTTGAAGTGCTCGCCAACTCATGATTATGGCCTAGTTTGTTTAAAGTTCGATCCATTCTCGATGTAGGAAGCTCTTGTTTAGTCCATTTAGGACGATGCAGGTTATAGAAAGCTAAACTTGATCAACTCTCCGCCGCCGTTTTTGACATCTGTGCCTTCGTGTGTTTATGTAGACCGTGGCTCCAATTTCATGTTCAAAGCACTCTTAATTAAATTGTAGAATTCATGATTCATCGAAAAGACGGTGAAACTAGTCCTCCTGGCCTGAAAAGGCATCCAGGAGAGTTATTTCCCTTTATTTGAGCTATGATAAGCCTTGTGGAAAGCTAGCGCTAAGACAGAATTGTATCACGATTATCAGTGACAAGTCAAATTCTGTGGCTACGTTTTTGCGAATCCAGACAGATATTGAAAGTAAATGTCACGTAAGGGCTACTAGTTGGCTGAAATGTAGAAGCAAATAGTCCATTTGACTGCTTACAATGCTCTTTTTGCCATGACTGGCTAATTTAATGCCTAGGAAAGACATAGTGAGGTCATTTAGCTAAAATCACAGAGGTTAAACATGTCTAAATTAGTGCCGCGAATCAAGTGATCAATTTAAGCTCTGATTAAGCTTTGTTTGGCTAGTTCGACTCATTTGAAGCGATTTCAAAGGCTTGCATAGGCATGACATAGCTTCTATTAAAGAGTACATGAGGTAGAAAGCACTCTCAGTACTACATGGTTTTATTTATGTACACTATCTGACCGATTTCCTAAAAACGTGCCTGCTGTTTTTAGTGCCTGCAGTCTTTAACACGGTTTTCATAAATCCAGACATAAATACATAATATTTAAAGATATATTTATTAAAAAGAAGAGCCGCTGTACAAAATGCGGCCCTGGATTCTCTTTTAAAACCAGTAAACTCATAGGTAGGGATAAAATCAGCTAGCGCATTCCGCAACTTAGCTGATACGTAAGAAAAAAGAGAAAAACGCAGTACCTCCAGACACCGGCGCTGGAGCGTCGTACCAAACGAGTCATCCCGGGATTTCGGCCCGTGCGATCGCTTTTGGACGCAGTTGGCCCTTCGCTGCTTTCTGCTACCGACCTTGCCTCCCGGTACGGCATTGAGGGAGAGATATGTCGGCCCCTAAACCATATGTGACAAATCCCACGCCTACTCACAGCTCCAAACCGCCCTTGTCAATATAGCGTAAGAATTAGATGGCTTATATATTGAAGAGAAAAGTCATTTTATCTGTCATATGGTAAGCACTGGAGTCGCAGATTAAAAAGTGTGCGCATGCGCCCTGCTAAAGGTAACATACATACAGTCATAAGCTTTTTCCGAATAACTACAGGAGCTAATATCTTGGAGACATTACATTTACAGTTAAAATACATAACATCTACAGATGCCTACTAAATATGTCTGGATTTATGAAAACCGTGTTAAAACGAAATCAAGTGGTTTTTTTTTAATTGCTTATTTCTTCAATTTAATTTTCTTCCTTGCTCTCGCTATGACAGCAGATTGTAATTCGTACCTAGCATGAAATGTAGAGAACTTCTTGCCGCATGTTTCATTGATCTTCCCTTTTTTTAAATTATTTATCCTACCACCCCCCCCCCCCTTCCCCCCTTCGAATTTCTACTAGGTTTAGTCCAGGCTTCACTCGTTTGAATTCAGTTCGCGCGTTCGTTGACTCTGACATGGAGCCGATCGCTTAGCGTTCTGTATTTGCTGTCTAAAGGAAGTCTGCCTGAGGACATCATTAAGTCCAATGAAGGTGCAAGTCTAACGGTTTGCTAGCAAGCGTCGTCTATTATCCTACGCGGTAAGGCGGGCCTGATATGTATCAACGGAACATTTAGTCCCGTAAGAGTAGGCCGTTTGCCCTGTAGCGATAATGTTGTGCTTGCTTTAGACAGCAAAGATCTTTAGCCACACCAATTTAGGGCTTATAGGTGCAATGGACTAGACATTTCCAGCTGCTGTTGGCGTTATTTGCCCTGAACTTTGATTTGGCTAAAGACTTCGAAAAAAATCTGTTGAAATGTGGATATGCCATTCCGCGCTCGACAAAAATCAAGTTCATCCGGGACATTGCTATTTGCAAGCAAAGCATGGCCAGGAGCAGAGTGAAGAACATGAGTTCAAGCGCTGATCGTGAGTAGAATTTCCTTGTTTGATCAATTTTAGGCGTTCTCGGCTTCGCTAACTATCAGAACTGTCTGTGATTCGCTAGCGCGGAAGAATTTTATTTGCGTGTCTTCCGGCTGATGATTGATCAGTTTGTTGAAGTGTTGACATGTTGAAGTGCTCGCCAACTCATGATTATGGCCTAGTTTGTTTAAAGTTCGATCCATTCTCGATGTAGGAAGCTCTTGTTTAGTCCATTTAGGACGATGCAGGTTATAGAAAGCTAAACTTGATCAACTCTCCGCCGCCGTTTTTGACATCTGTGCCTTCGTGTGTTTATGTAGACCGTGGCTCCAATTTCATGTTCAAAGCACTCTTAATTAAATTGTAGAATTCATGATTCATCGAAAAGACGGTGAAACTAGTCCTCCTGGCCTGAAAAGGCATCCAGGAGAGTTATTTCCCTTTATTTGAGCTATGATAAGCCTTGTGGAAAGCTAGCGCTAAGACAGAATTGTATCACGATTATCAGTGACAAGTCAAATTCTGTGGCTACGTTTTTGCGAATCCAGACAGATATTGAAAGTAAATGTCACGTAAGGGCTACTAGTTGGCTGAAATGTAGAAGCAAATAGTCCATTTGACTGCTTACAATGCTCTTTTTGCCATGACTGGCTAATTTAATGCCTAGGAAAGACATAGTGAGGTCATTTAGCTAAAATCACAGAGGTTAAACATGTCTAAATTAGTGCCGCGAATCAAGTGATCAATTTAAGCTCTGATTAAGCTTTGTTTGGCTAGTTCGACTCATTTGAAGCGATTTCAAAGGCTTGCATAGGCATGACATAGCTTCTATTAAAGAGTACATGAGGTAGAAAGCACTCTCAGTACTACATGGTTTTATTTATGTACACTATCTGACCGATTTCCTAAAAACGTGCCTGCTGTTTTTAGTGCCTGCAGTCTTTAACACGGTTTTCATAAATCCAGACATAAATACATAATATTTAAAGATATATTTATTAAAAAGAAGAGCCGCTGTACAAAATGCGGCCCTGGATTCTCTTTTAAAACCAGTAAACTCATAGGTAGGGATAAAATCAGCTAGCGCATTCCGCAACTTAGCTGATACGTAAGAAAAAAGAGAAAAACGCAGTACCTCCAGACACCGGCGCTGGAGCGTCGTACCAAACGAGTCATCCCGGGATTTCGGCCCGTGCGATCGCTTTTGGACGCAGTTGGCCCTTCGCTGCTTTCTGCTACCGACCTTGCCTCCCGGTACGGCATTGAGGGAGAGATATGTCGGCCCCTAAACCATATGTGACAAATCCCACGCCTACTCACAGCTCCAAACCGCCCTTGTCAATATAGCGTAAGAATTAGATGGCTTATATATTGAAGAGAAAAGTCATTTTATCTGTCATATGGTAAGCACTGGAGTCGCAGATTAAAAAGTGTGCGCATGCGCCCTGCTAAAGGTAACATACATACAGTCATAAGCTTTTTCCGAATAACTACAGGAGCTAATATCTTGGAGACATTACATTTACAGTTAAAATACATAACATCTACAGATGCCTACTAAATATGTCTGGATTTATGAAAACCGTGTTAAAACGAAATCAAGTGGTTTTTTTTTAATTGCTTATTTCTTCAATTTAATTTTCTTCCTTGCTCTCGCTATGACAGCAGATTGTAATTCGTACCTAGCATGAAATGTAGAGAACTTCTTGCCGCATGTTTCATTGATCTTCCCTTTTTTTAAATTATTTATCCTACCACCCCCCCCCTTCCCCCCTTCGAATTTCTACTAGGTTTAGTCCAGGCTTCACTCGTTTGAATTCAGTTCGCGCGTTCGTTGACTCTGACATGGAGCCGATCGCTTAGCGTTCTGTATTTGCTGTCTAAAGGAAGTCTGCCTGAGGACATCATTAAGTCCAATGAAGGTGCAAGTCTAACGGTTTGCTAGCAAGCGTCGTCTATTATCCTACGCGGTAAGGCGGGCCTGATATGTATCAACGGAACATTTAGTCCCGTAAGAGTAGGCCGTTTGCCCTGTAGCGATAATGTTGTGCTTGCTTTAGACAGCAAAGATCTTTAGCCACACCAATTTAGGGCTTATAGGTGCAATGGACTAGACATTTCCAGCTGCTGTTGGCGTTATTTGCCCTGAACTTTGATTTGGCTAAAGACTTAGAAAAAAATCTGTTGAAATGTGGATATGCCATTCCGCGCTCGACAAAAATCAAGTTCATCCGGGACATTGCTATTTGCAAGCAAAGCATGGCTAGGAGCAGAGTGAAGAACATGAGTTCAAGCGCTGATCGTGAGTAGAATTTCCTTGTTTGATCAATTTTAGGCGTTCTCGGCTTCGCTAACTATCAGAACTGTCTGTGATTCGCTAGCGCGGAAGAATTTTATTTGCGTGTCTTCCGGCTGATGATTGATCAGTTTGTTGAAGTGTTGACATGTTGAAGTGCTCGCCAACTCATGATTATGGCCTAGTTTGTTTAAAGTTCGATCCATTCTCGATGTAGGAAGCTCTTGTTTAGTCCATTTAGGACGATGCAGGTTATAGAAAGCTAAACTTGATCAACTCTCCGCCGCCGTTTTTGACATCTGTGCCTTCGTGTGTTTATGTAGACCGTGGCTCCAATTTCATGTTCAAAGCACTCTTAATTAAATTGTAGAATTCATGATTCATCGAAAAGACGGTGAAACTAGTCCTCCTGGCCTGAAAAGGCATCCAGGAGAGTTATTTCCCTTTATTTGAGCTATGATAAGCCTTGTGGAAAGCTAGCGCTAAGACAGAATTGTATCACGATTATCAGTGACAAGTCAAATTCTGTGGCTACGTTTTTGCGAATCCAGACAGATATTGAAAGTAAATGTCACGTAAGGGCTACTAGTTGGCTGAAATGTAGAAGCAAATAGTCCATTTGACTGCTTACAATGCTCTTTTTGCCATGACTGGCTAATTTAATGCCTAGGAAAGACATAGTGAGGTCATTTAGCTAAAATCACAGAGGTTAAACATGTCTAAATTAGTGCCGCGAATCAAGTGATCAATTTAAGCTCTGATTAAGCTTTGTTTGGCTAGTTCGACTCATTTGAAGCGATTTCAAAGGCTTGCATAGGCATGACATAGCTTCTATTAAAGAGTACATGAGGTAGAAAGCACTCTCAGTACTACATGGTTTTATTTATGTACACTATCTGACCGATTTCCTAAAAACGTGCCTGCTGTTTTTAGTGCCTGCAGTCTTTAACACGGTTTTCATAAACCCAGACATAAATACATAATATTTAAAGATATATTTATTAAAAAGAAGAGCCGCTGTACAAAATGCGGCCCTGGATTCTCTTTTAAAACCAGTAAACTCATAGGTAGGGATAAAATCAGCTAGCGCATTCCGCAACTTAGCTGATACGTAAGAAAAAAGAGAAAAACGCAGTACCTCCAGACACCGGCGCTGGAGCGT
Source organism: Micromussa lordhowensis (assembly GCA_964020085.1). Taxonomy (NCBI): domain Eukaryota; kingdom Metazoa; phylum Cnidaria; class Anthozoa; order Scleractinia; family Lobophylliidae; genus Micromussa; species Micromussa lordhowensis. The sequence continues at coordinate 41,351 of CAXHUQ010000717.1, read as the reverse complement.
CGTACCAAACGAGTCATCCCGGGATTTCGGCCCGTGCGATCGCTTTTGGACGCAGTTGGCCCTTCGCTGCTTTCTGCTACCGACCTTGCCTCCCGGTACGGCATTGAGGGAGAGATATGTCGGCCCCTAAACCATATGACAAATCCCACGCCTACTCACAGCTCCAAACCGCCCTTGTCAATATAGCGTAAGAATTAGATGGCTTATATATTGAAGAGAAAAGTCATTTTATCTGTCATATGGTAAGCACTGGAGTCGCAGATTAAAAAGTGTGCGCATGCGCCCTGCTAAAGGTAACATACATACAGTCATAAGCTTTTTCCGAATAACTACAGGAGCTAATATCTTGGAGACATTACATTTACAGTTAAAATACATAACATCTACAGATGCCTACTAAATATGTCTGGATTTATGAAAACCGTGTTAAAACGAAATCAAGTGTTTTTTTTTAATTGCTTATTTCTTCAATTTAATTTTCTTCCTTGCTCTCGCTATGACAGCAGATTGTAATTCGTACCTAGCATGAAATGTAGAGAACTTCTTGCCGCATGTTTCATTGATCTTCCCTTTTTTTAAATTATTTATCCTACCACCCCCCCCCCCCCCTTCCCCCCTTCGAATTTCTACTAGGTTTAGTCCAGGCTTCACTCGTTTGAATTCAGTTCGCGCGTTCGTTGACTCTGACATGGAGCCGATCGCTTAGCGTTCTGTATTTGCTGTCTAAAGGAAGTCTGCCTGAGGACATCATTAAGTCCAATGAAGGTGCAAGTCTAACGGTTTGCTAGCAAGCGTCGTCTATTATCCTACGCGGTAAGGCGGGCCTGATATGTATCAACGGAACATTTAGTCCCGTAAGAGTAGGCCGTTTGCCCTGTAGCGATAATGTTGTGCTTGCTTTAGACAGCAAAGATCTTTAGCCACACCAATTTAGGGCTTATAGGTGCAATGGACTAGACATTTCCAGCTGCTGTTGGCGTTATTTGCCCTGAACTTTGATTTGGCTAAAGACTTCGAAAAAAATCTGTTGAAATGTGGATATGCCATTCCGCGCTCGACAAAAATCAAGTTCATCCGGGACATTGCTATTTGCAAGCAAAGCATGGCTAGGAGCAGAGTGAAGAACATGAGTTCAAGCGCTGATCGTGAGTAGAATTTCCTTGTTTGATCAATTTTAGGCGTTCTCGGCTTCGCTAACTATCAGAACTGTCTGTGATTCGCTAGCGCGGAAGAATTTTATTTGCGTGTCTTCCGGCTGATGATTGATCAGTTTGTTGAAGTGTTGACATGTTGAAGTGCTCGCCAACTCATGATTATGGCCTAGTTTGTTTAAAGTTCGATCCATTCTCGATGTAGGAAGCTCTTGTTTAGTCCATTTAGGACGATGCAGGTTATAGAAAGCTAAACTTGATCAACTCTCCGCCGCCGTTTTTGACATCTGTGCCTTCGTGTGTTTATGTAGACCGTGGCTCCAATTTCATGTTCAAAGCACTCTTAATTAAATTGTAGAATTCATGATTCATCGAAAAGACGGTGAAACTAGTCCTCCTGGCCTGAAAAGGCATCCAGGAGAGTTATTTCCCTTTATTTGAGCTATGATAAGCCTTGTGGAAAGCTAGCGCTAAGACAGAATTGTATCACGATTATCAGTGACAAGTCAAATTCTGTGGCTACGTTTTTGCGAATCCAGACAGATATTGAAAGTAAATGTCACGTAAGGGCTACTAGTTGGCTGAAATGTAGAAGCAAATAGTCCATTTGACTGCTTACAATGCTCTTTTTGCCATGACTGGCTAATTTAATGCCTAGGAAAGACATAGTGAGGTCATTTAGCTAAAATCACAGAGGTTAAACATGTCTAAATTAGTGCCGCGAATCAAGTGATCAATTTAAGCTCTGATTAAGCTTTGTTTGGCTAGTTCGACTCATTTGAAGCGATTTCAAAGGCTTGCATAGGCATGACATAGCTTCTATTAAAGAGTACATGAGGTAGAAAGCACTCTCAGTACTACATGGTTTTATTTATGTACACTATCTGACCGATTTCCTAAAAACGTGCCTGCTGTTTTTAGTGCCTGCAGTCTTTAACACGGTTTTCATAAATCCAGACATAAATACATAATATTTAAAGATATATTTATTAAAAAGAAGAGCCGCTGTACAAAATGCGGCCCTGGATTCTCTTTTAAAACCAGTAAACTCATAGGTAGGGATAAAATCAGCTAGCGCATTCCGCAACTTAGCTGATACGTAAGAAAAAAGAGAAAAACGCAGTACCTCCAGACACCGGCGCTGGAGCGTCGTACCAAACGAGTCATCCCGGGATTTCGGCCCGTGCGATCGCTTTTGGACGCAGTTGGCCCTTCGCTGCTTTCTGCTACCGACCTTGCCTCCCGGTACGGCATTGAGGGAGAGATATGTCGGCCCCTAAACCATATGTGACAAATCCCACGCCTACTCACAGCTCCAAACCGCCCTTGTCAATATAGCGTAAGAATTAGATGGCTTATATATTGAAGAGAAAAGTCATTTTATCTGTCATATGGTAAGCACTGGAGTCGCAGATTAAAAAGTGTGCGCATGCGCCCTGCTAAAGGTAACATACATACAGTCATAAGCTTTTTCCGAATAACTACAGGAGCTAATATCTTGGAGACATTACATTTACAGTTAAAATACATAACATCTACAGATGCCTACTAAATATGTCTGGATTTATGAAAACCGTGTTAAAACGAAATCAAGTGTTTTTTTTTTAATTGCTTATTTCTTCAATTTAATTTTCTTCCTTGCTCTCGCTATGACAGCAGATTGTAATTCGTACCTAGCATGAAATGTAGAGAACTTCTTGCCGCATGTTTCATTGATCTTCCCTTTTTTTAAATTATTTATCCTACCACCCCCCCCCCCCCTTCCCCCCTTCGAATTTCTACTAGGTTTAGTCCAGGCTTCACTCGTTTGAATTCAGTTCGCGCGTTCGTTGACTCTGACATGGAGCCGATCGCTTAGCGTTCTGTATTTGCTGTCTAAAGGAAGTCTGCCTGAGGACATCATTAAGTCCAATGAAGGTGCAAGTCTAACGGTTTGCTAGCAAGCGTCGTCTATTATCCTACGCGGTAAGGCGGGCCTGATATGTATCAACGGAACATTTAGTCCCGTAAGAGTAGGCCGTTTGCCCTGTAGCGATAATGTTGTGCTTGCTTTAGACAGCAAAGATCTTTAGCCACACCAATTTAGGGCTTATAGGTGCAATGGACTAGACATTTCCAGCTGCTGTTGGCGTTATTTGCCCTGAACTTTGATTTGGCTAAAGACTTCGAAAAAAATCTGTTGAAATGTGGATATGCCATTCCGCGCTCGACAAAAATCAAGTTCATCCGGGACATTGCTATTTGCAAGCAAAGCATGGCCAGGAGCAGAGTGAAGAACATGAGTTCAAGCGCTGATCGTGAGTAGAATTTCCTTGTTTGATCAATTTTAGGCGTTCTCGGCTTCGCTAACTATCAGAACTGTCTGTGATTCGCTAGCGCGGAAGAATTTTATTTGCGTGTCTTTCGGCTGATGATTGATCAGTTTGTTGAAGTGTTGACATGTTGAAGTGCTCGCCAACTCATGATTATGGCCTAGTTTGTTTAAAGTTCGATCCATTCTCGATGTAGGAAGCTCTTGTTTAGTCCATTTAGGACGATGCAGGTTATAGAAAGCTAAACTTGATCAACTCTCCGCCGCCGTTTTTGACATCTGTGCCTTCGTGTGTTTATGTAGACCGTGGCTCCAATTTCATGTTCAAAGCACTCTTAATTAAATTGTAGAATTCATGATTCATCGAAAAGACGGTGAAACTAGTCCTCCTGGCCTGAAAAGGCATCCAGGAGAGTTATTTCCCTTTATTTGAGCTATGATAAGCCTTGTGGAAAGCTAGCGCTAAGACAGAATTGTATCACGATTATCAGTGACAAGTCAAATTCTGTGGCTACGTTTTTGCGAATCCAGACAGATATTGAAAGTAAATGTCACGTAAGGGCTACTAGTTGGCTGAAATGTAGAAGCAAATAGTCCATTTGACTGCTTACAATGCTCTTTTTGCCATGACTGGCTAATTTAATGCCTAGGAAAGACATAGTGAGGTCATTTAGCTAAAATCACAGAGGTTAAACATGTCTAAATTAGTGCCGCGAATCAAGTGATCAATTTAAGCTCTGATTAAGCTTTGTTTGGCTAGTTCGACTCATTTGAAGCGATTTCAAAGGCTTGCATAGGCATGACATAGCTTCTATTAAAGAGTACATGAGGTAGAAAGCACTCTCAGTACTACATGGTTTTATTTATGTACACTATCTGACCGATTTCCTAAAAACGTGCCTGCTGTTTTTAGTGCCTGCAGTCTTTAACACGGTTTTCATAAATCCAGACATAAATACATAATATTTAAAGATATATTTATTAAAAAGAAGAGCCGCTGTACAAAATGCGGCCCTGGATTCTCTTTTAAAACCAGTAAACTCATAGGTAGGGATAAAATCAGCTAGCGCATTTTCCGCAACTTAGCTGATACGTAAGAAAAAAGAGAAAAACGCAGTACCTCCAGACACCGGCGCTGGAGCGTCGTACCAAACGAGTCATCCCGGGATTTCGGCCCGTGCGATCGCTTTTGGACGCAGTTGGCCCTTCGCTGCTTTCTGCTACCGACCTTGCCTCCCGGTACGGCATTGAGGGAGAGATATGTCGGCCCCTAAACCATATGTGACAAATCCCACGCCTACTCACAGCTCCAAACCGCCCTTGTCAATATAGCGTAAGAATTAGATGGCTTATATATTGAAGAGAAAAGTCATTTTATCTGTCATATGGTAAGCACTGGAGTCGCAGATTAAAAAGTGTGCGCATGCGCCCTGCTAAAGGTAACATACATACAGTCATAAGCTTTTTCCGAATAACTACAGGAGCTAATATCTTGGAGACATTACATTTACAGTTAAAATACATAACATCTACAGATGCCTACTAAATATGTCTGGATTTATGAAAACCGTGTTAAAACGAAATCAAGTGGGTTTTTTTTAATTGCTTATTTCTTCAATTTAATTTTCTTCCTTGCTCTCGCTATGACAGCAGATTGTAATTCGTACCTAGCATGAAATGTAGAGAACTTCTTGCCGCATGTTTCATTGATCTTCCCTTTTTTTAAATTATTTATCCTACCACCCCCCCCCCCTTCCCCCCTTCGAATTTCTACTAGGTTTAGTCCAGGCTTCACTCGTTTGAATTCAGTTCGCGCGTTCGTTGACTCTGACATGGAGCCGATCGCTTAGCGTTCTGTATTTGCTGTCTAAAGGAAGTCTGCCTGAGGACATCATTAAGTCCAATGAAGGTGCAAGTCTAACGGTTTGCTAGCAAGCGTCGTCTATTATCCTACGCGGTAAGGCGGGCCTGATATGTATCAACGGAACATTTAGTCCCGTAAGAGTAGGCCGTTTGCCCTGTAGCGATAATGTTGTGCTTGCTTTAGACAGCAAAGATCTTTAGCCACACCAATTTAGGGCTTATAGGTGCAATGGACTAGACATTTCCAGCTGCTGTTGGCGTTATTTGCCCTGAACTTTGATTTGGCTAAAGACTTCGAAAAAAATCTGTTGAAATGTGGATATGCCATTCCGCGCTCGACAAAAATCAAGTTCATCCGGGACATTGCTATTTGCAAGCAAAGCATGGCTAGGAGCAGAGTGAAGAACATGAGTTCAAGCGCTGATCGTGAGTAGAATTTCCTTGTTTGATCAATTTTAGGCGTTCTCGGCTTCGCTAACTATCAGAACTGTCTGTGATTCGCTAGCGCGGAAGAATTTTATTTGCGTGTCTTCCGGCTGATGATTGATCAGTTTGTTGAAGTGTTGACATGTTGAAGTGCTCGCCAACTCATGATTATGGCCTAGTTTGTTTAAAGTTCGATCCATTCTCGATGTAGGAAGCTCTTGTTTAGTCCATTTAGGACGATGCAGGTTATAGAAAGCTAAACTTGATCAACTCTCCGCCGCCGTTTTTGACATCTGTGCCTTCGTGTGTTTATGTAGACCGTGGCTCCAATTTCATGTTCAAAGCACTCTTAATTAAATTGTAGAATTCATGATTCATCGAAAAGACGGTGAAACTAGTCCTCCTGGCCTGAAAAGGCATCCAGGAGAGTTATTTCCCTTTATTTGAGCTATGATAAGCCTTGTGGAAAGCTAGCGCTAAGACAGAATTGTATCACGATTATCAGTGACAAGTCAAATTCTGTGGCTACGTTTTTGCGAATCCAGACAGATATTGAAAGTAAATGTCACGTAAGGGCTACTAGTTGGCTGAAATGTAGAAGCAAATAGTCCATTTGACTGCTTACAATGCTCTTTTTGCCATGACTGGCTAATTTAATGCCTAGGAAAGACATAGTGAGGTCATTTAGCTAAAATCACAGAGGTTAAACATGTCTAAATTAGTGCCGCGAATCAAGTGATCAATTTAAGCTCTGATTAAGCTTTGTTTGGCTAGTTCGACTCATTTGAAGCGATTTCAAAGGCTTGCATAGGCATGACATAGCTTCTATTAAAGAGTACATGAGGTAGAAAGCACTCTCAGTACTACATGGTTTTATTTATGTACACTATCTGACCGATTTCCTAAAAACGTGCCTGCTGTTTTTAGTGCCTGCAGTCTTTAACACGGTTTTCATAAATCCAGACATAAATACATAATATTTAAAGATATATTTATTAAAAAGAAGAGCCGCTGTACAAAATGCGGCCCTGGATTCTCTTTTAAAACCAGTAAACTCATAGGTAGGGATAAAATCAGCTAGCGCATTTTCCGCAACTTAGCTGATACGTAAGAAAAAAGAGAAAAACGCAGTACCTCCAGACACCGGCGCTGGAGCGTCGTACCAAACGAGTCATCCCGGGATTTCGGCCCGTGCGATCGCTTTTGGACGCAGTTGGCCCTTCGCTGCTTTCTGCTACCGACCTTGCCTCCCGGTACGGCATTGAGGGAGAGATATGTCGGCCCCTAAACCATATGTGACAAATCCCACGCCTACTCACAGCTCCAAACCGCCCTTGTCAATATAGCGTAAGAATTAGATGGCTTATATATTGAAGAGAAAAGTCATTTTATCTGTCATATGGTAAGCACTGGAGTCGCAGATTAAAAAGTGTGCGCATGCGCCCTGCTAAAGGTAACATACATACAGTCATAAGCTTTTTCCGAATAACTACAGGAGCTAATATCTTGGAGACATTACATTTACAGTTAAAATACATAACATCTACAGATGCCTACTAAATATGTCTGGATTTATGAAAACCGTGTTAAAACGAAATCAAGTGGGTTTTTTTTAATTGCTTATTTCTTCAATTTAATTTTCTTCCTTGCTCTCGCTATGACAGCAGATTGTAATTCGTACCTAGCATGAAATGTAGAGAACTTCTTGCCGCATGTTTCATTGATCTTCCCTTTTTTTAAATTATTTATCCTACCACCCCCCCCCCCCCTTCCCCCCTTCGAATTTCTACTAGGTTTAGTCCAGGCTTCACTCGTTTGAATTCAGTTCGCGCGTTCGTTGACTCTGACATGGAGCCGATCGCTTAGCGTTCTGTATTTGCTGTCTAAAGGAAGTCTGCCTGAGGACATCATTAAGTCCAATGAAGGTGCAAGTCTAACGGTTTGCTAGCAAGCGTCGTCTATTATCCTACGCGGTAAGGCGGGCCTGATATGTATCAACGGAACATTTAGTCCCGTAAGAGTAGGCCGTTTGCCCTGTAGCGATAATGTTGTGCTTGCTTTAGACAGCAAAGATCTTTAGCCACACCAATTTAGGGCTTATAGGTGCAATGGACTAGACATTTCCAGCTGCTGTTGGCGTTATTTGCCCTGAACTTTGATTTGGCTAAAGACTTCGAAAAAAATCTGTTGAAATGTGGATATGCCATTCCGCGCTCGACAAAAATCAAGTTCATCCGGGACATTGCTATTTGCAAGCAAAGCATGGCTAGGAGCAGAGTGAAGAACATGAGTTCAAGCGCTGATCGTGAGTAGAATTTCCTTGTTTGATCAATTTTAGGCGTTCTCGGCTTCGCTAACTATCAGAACTGTCTGTGATTCGCTAGCGCGGAAGAATTTTATTTGCGTGTCTTCCGGCTGATGATTGATCAGTTTGTTGAAGTGTTGACATGTTGAAGTGCTCGCCAACTCATGATTATGGCCTAGTTTGTTTAAAGTTCGATCCATTCTCGATGTAGGAAGCTCTTGTTTAGTCCATTTAGGACGATGCAGGTTATAGAAAGCTAAACTTGATCAACTCTCCGCCGCCGTTTTTGACATCTGTGCCTTCGTGTGTTTATGTAGACCGTGGCTCCAATTTCATGTTCAAAGCACTCTTAATTAAATTGTAGAATTCATGATTCATCGAAAAGACGGTGAAACTAGTCCTCCTGGCCTGAAAAGGCATCCAGGAGAGTTATTTCCCTTTATTTGAGCTATGATAAGCCTTGTGGAAAGCTAGCGCTAAGACAGAATTGTATCACGATTATCAGTGACAAGTCAAATTCTGTGGCTACGTTTTTGCGAATCCAGACAGATATTGAAAGTAAATGTCACGTAAGGGCTACTAGTTGGCTGAAATGTAGAAGCAAATAGTCCATTTGACTGCTTACAATGCTCTTTTTGCCATGACTGGCTAATTTAATGCCTAGGAAAGACATAGTGAGGTCATTTAGCTAAAATCACAGAGGTTAAACATGTCTAAATTAGTGCCGCGAATCAAGTGATCAATTTAAGCTCTGATTAAGCTTTGTTTGGCTAGTTCGACTCATTTGAAGCGATTTCAAAGGCTTGCATAGGCATGACATAGCTTCTATTAAAGAGTACATGAGGTAGAAAGCACTCTCAGTACTACATGGTTTTATTTATGTACACTATCTGACCGATTTCCTAAAAACGTGCCTGCTGTTTTTAGTGCCTGCAGTCTTTAACACGGTTTTCATAAATCCAGACATAAATACATAATATTTAAAGATATATTTATTAAAAAGAAGAGCCGCTGTACAAAATGCGGCCCTGGATTCTCTTTTAAAACCAGTAAACTCATAGGTAGGGATAAAATCAGCTAGCGCATTTTCCGCAACTTAGCTGATACGTAAGAAAAAAGAGAAAAACGCAGTACCTCCAGACACCGGCGCTGGAGCGTCGTACCAAACGAGTCATCCCGGGATTTCGGCCCGTGCGATCGCTTTTGGACGCAGTTGGCCCTTCGCTGCTTTCTGCTACCGACCTTGCCTCCCGGTACGGCATTGAGGGAGAGATATGTCGGCCCCTAAACCATATGTGACAAATCCCACGCCTACTCACAGCTCCAAACCGCCCTTGTCAATATAGCGTAAGAATTAGATGGCTTATATATTGAAGAGAAAAGTCATTTTATCTGTCATATGGTAAGCACTGGAGTCGCAGATTAAAAAGTGTGCGCATGCGCCCTGCTAAAGGTAACATACATACAGTCATAAGCTTTTTCCGAATAACTACAGGAGCTAATATCTTGGAGACATTACATTTACAGTTAAAATACATAACATCTACAGATGCCTACTAAATATGTCTGGATTTATGAAAACCGTGTTAAAACGAAATCAAGTGGGTTTTTTTTAATTGCTTATTTCTTCAATTTAATTTTCTTCCTTGCTCTCGCTATGACAGCAGATTGTAATTCGTACCTAGCATGAAATGTAGAGAACTTCTTGCCGCATGTTTCATTGATCTTCCCTTTTTTTAAATTATTTATCCTACCACCCCCCCCCCCCCTTCCCCCCTTCGAATTTCTACTAGGTTTAGTCCAGGCTTCACTCGTTTGAATTCAGTTCGCGCGTTCGTTGACTCTGACATGGAGCCGATCGCTTAGCGTTCTGTATTTGCTGTCTAAAGGAAGTCTGCCTGAGGACATCATTAAGTCCAATGAAGGTGCAAGTCTAACGGTTTGCTAGCAAGCGTCGTCTATTATCCTACGCGGTAAGGCGGGCCTGATATGTATCAACGGAACATTTAGTCCCGTAAGAGTAGGCCGTTTGCCCTGTAGCGATAATGTTGTGCTTGCTTTAGACAGCAAAGATCTTTAGCCACACCAATTTAGGGCTTATAGGTGCAATGGACTAGACATTTCCAGCTGCTGTTGGCGTTATTTGCCCTGAACTTTGATTTGGCTAAAGACTTCGAAAAAAATCTGTTGAAATGTGGATATGCCATTCCGCGCTCGACAAAAATCAAGTTCATCCGGGACATTGCTATTTGCAAGCAAAGCATGGCTAGGAGCAGAGTGAAGAACATGAGTTCAAGCGCTGATCGTGAGTAGAATTTCCTTGTTTGATCAATTTTAGGCGTTCTCGGCTTCGCTAACTATCAGAACTGTCTGTGATTCGCTAGCGCGGAAGAATTTTATTTGCGTGTCTTCCGGCTGATGATTGATCAGTTTGTTGAAGTGTTGACATGTTGAAGTGCTCGCCAACTCATGATTATGGCCTAGTTTGTTTAAAGTTCGATCCATTCTCGATGTAGGAAGCTCTTGTTTAGTCCATTTAGGACGATGCAGGTTATAGAAAGCTAAACTTGATCAACTCTCCGCCGCCGTTTTTGACATCTGTGCCTTCGTGTGTTTATGTAGACCGTGGCTCCAATTTCATGTTCAAAGCACTCTTAATTAAATTGTAGAATTCATGATTCATCGAAAAGACGGTGAAACTAGTCCTCCTGGCCTGAAAAGGCATCCAGGAGAGTTATTTCCCTTTATTTGAGCTATGATAAGCCTTGTGGAAAGCTAGCGCTAAGACAGAATTGTATCACGATTATCAGTGACAAGTCAAATTCTGTGGCTACGTTTTTGCGAATCCAGACAGATATTGAAAGTAAATGTCACGTAAGGGCTACTAGTTGGCTGAAATGTAGAAGCAAATAGTCCATTTGACTGCTTACAATGCTCTTTTTGCCATGACTGGCTAATTTAATGCCTAGGAAAGACATAGTGAGGTCATTTAGCTAAAATCACAGAGGTTAAACATGTCTAAATTAGTGCCGCGAATCAAGTGATCAATTTAAGCTCTGATTAAGCTTTGTTTGGCTAGTTCGACTCATTTGAAGCGATTTCAAAGGCTTGCATAGGCATGACATAGCTTCTATTAAAGAGTACATGAGGTAGAAAGCACTCTCAGTACTACATGGTTTTATTTATGTACACTATCTGACCGATTTCCTAAAAACGTGCCTGCTGTTTTTAGTGCCTGCAGTCTTTAACACGGTTTTCATAAATCCAGACATAAATACATAATATTTAAAGATATATTTATTAAAAAGAAGAGCCGCTGTACAAAATGCGGCCCTGGATTCTCTTTTAAAACCAGTAAACTCATAGGTAGGGATAAAATCAGCTAGCGCATTTTCCGCAACTTAGCTGATACGTAAGAAAAAAGAGAAAAACGCAGTACCTCCAGACACCGGCGCTGGAGCGTCGTACCAAACGAGTCATCCCGGGATTTCGGCCCGTGCGATCGCTTTTGGACGCAGTTGGCCCTTCGCTGCTTTCTGCTACCGACCTTGCCTCCCGGTACGGCATTGAGGGAGAGATATGTCGGCCCCTAAACCATATGTGACAAATCCCACGCCTACTCACAGCTCCAAACCGCCCTTGTCAATATAGCGTAAGAATTAGATGGCTTATATATTGAAGAGAAAAGTCATTTTATCTGTCATATGGTAAGCACTGGAGTCGCAGATTAAAAAGTGTGCGCATGCGCCCTGCTAAAGGTAACATACATACAGTCATAAGCTTTTTCCGAATAACTACAGGAGCTAATATCTTGGAGACATTACATTTACAGTTAAAATACATAACATCTACAGATGCCTACTAAATATGTCTGGATTTATGAAAACCGTGTTAAAACGAAATCAAGTGGGTTTTTTTTAATTGCTTATTTCTTCAATTTAATTTTCTTCCTTGCTCTCGCTATGACAGCAGATTGTAATTCGTACCTAGCATGAAATGTAGAGAACTTCTTGCCGCATGTTTCATTGATCTTCCCTTTTTTTAAATTATTTATCCTACCACCCCCCCCCCCCCTTCCCCCCTTCGAATTTCTACTAGGTTTAGTCCAGGCTTCACTCGTTTGAATTCAGTTCGCGCGTTCGTTGACTCTGACATGGAGCCGATCGCTTAGCGTTCTGTATTTGCTGTCTAAAGGAAGTCTGCCTGAGGACATCATTAAGTCCAATGAAGGTGCAAGTCTAACGGTTTGCTAGCAAGCGTCGTCTATTATCCTACGCGGTAAGGCGGGCCTGATATGTATCAACGGAACATTTAGTCCCGTAAGAGTAGGCCGTTTGCCCTGTAGCGATAATGTTGTGCTTGCTTTAGACAGCAAAGATCTTTAGCCACACCAATTTAGGGCTTATAGGTGCAATGGACTAGACATTTCCAGCTGCTGTTGGCGTTATTTGCCCTGAACTTTGATTTGGCTAAAGACTTCGAAAAAAATCTGTTGAAATGTGGATATGCCATTCCGCGCTCGACAAAAATCAAGTTCATCCGGGACATTGCTATTTGCAAGCAAAGCATGGCTAGGAGCAGAGTGAAGAACATGAGTTCAAGCGCTGATCGTGAGTAGAATTTCCTTGTTTGATCAATTTTAGGCGTTCTCGGCTTCGCTAACTATCAGAACTGTCTGTGATTCGCTAGCGCGGAAGAATTTTATTTGCGTGTCTTCCGGCTGATGATTGATCAGTTTGTTGAAGTGTTGACATGTTGAAGTGCTCGCCAACTCATGATTATGGCCTAGTTTGTTTAAAGTTCGATCCATTCTCGATGTAGGAAGCTCTTGTTTAGTCCATTTAGGACGATGCAGGTTATAGAAAGCTAAACTTGATCAACTCTCCGCCGCCGTTTTTGACATCTGTGCCTTCGTGTGTTTATGTAGACCGTGGCTCCAATTTCATGTTCAAAGCACTCTTAATTAAATTGTAGAATTCATGATTCATCGAAAAGACGGTGAAACTAGTCCTCCTGGCCTGAAAAGGCATCCAGGAGAGTTATTTCCCTTTATTTGAGCTATGATAAGCCTTGTGGAAAGCTAGCGCTAAGACAGAATTGTATCACGATTATCAGTGACAAGTCAAATTCTGTGGCTACGTTTTTGCGAATCCAGACAGATATTGAAAGTAAATGTCACGTAAGGGCTACTAGTTGGCTGAAATGTAGAAGCAAATAGTCCATTTGACTGCTTACAATGCTCTTTTTGCCATGACTGGCTAATTTAATGCCTAGGAAAGACATAGTGAGGTCATTTAGCTAAAATCACAGAGGTTAAACATGTCTAAATTAGTGCCGCGAATCAAGTGATCAATTTAAGCTCTGATTAAGCTTTGTTTGGCTAGTTCGACTCATTTGAAGCGATTTCAAAGGCTTGCATAGGCATGACATAGCTTCTATTAAAGAGTACATGAGGTAGAAAGCACTCTCAGTACTACATGGTTTTATTTATGTACACTATCTGACCGATTTCCTAAAAACGTGCCTGCTGTTTTTAGTGCCTGCAGTCTTTAACACGGTTTTCATAAATCCAGACATAAATACATAATATTTAAAGATATATTTATTAAAAAGAAGAGCCGCTGTACAAAATGCGGCCCTGGATTCTCTTTTAAAACCAGTAAACTCATAGGTAGGGATAAAATCAGCTAGCGCATTTTCCGCAACTTAGCTGATACGTAAGAAAAAAGAGAAAAACGCAGTACCTCCAGACACCGGCGCTGGAGCGTCGTACCAAACGAGTCATCCCGGGATTTCGGCCCGTGCGATCGCTTTTGGACGCAGTTGGCCCTTCGCTGCTTTCTGCTACCGACCTTGCCTCCCGGTACGGCATTGAGGGAGAGATATGTCGGCCCCTAAACCATATGTGACAAATCCCACGCCTACTCACAGCTCCAAACCGCCCTTGTCAATATAGCGTAAGAATTAGATGGCTTATATATTGAAGAGAAAAGTCATTTTATCTGTCATATGGTAAGCACTGGAGTCGCAGATTAAAAAGTGTGCGCATGCGCCCTGCTAAAGGTAACATACATACAGTCATAAGCTTTTTCCGAATAACTACAGGAGCTAATATCTTGGAGACATTACATTTACAGTTAAAATACATAACATCTACAGATGCCTACTAAATATGTCTGGATTTATGAAAACCGTGTTAAAACGAAATCAAGTGGGTTTTTTTTAATTGCTTATTTCTTCAATTTAATTTTCTTCCTTGCTCTCGCTATGACAGCAGATTGTAATTCGTACCTAGCATGAAATGTAGAGAACTTCTTGCCGCATGTTTCATTGATCTTCCCTTTTTTTAAATTATTTATCCTACCACCCCCCCCCCCCTTCCCCCCTTCGAATTTCTACTAGGTTTAGTCCAGGCTTCACTCGTTTGAATTCAGTTCGCGCGTTCGTTGACTCTGACATGGAGCCGATCGCTTAGCGTTCTGTATTTGCTGTCTAAAGGAAGTCTGCCTGAGGACATCATTAAGTCCAATGAAGGTGCAAGTCTAACGGTTTGCTAGCAAGCGTCGTCTATTATCCTACGCGGTAAGGCGGGCCTGATATGTATCAACGGAACATTTAGTCCCGTAAGAGTAGGCCGTTTGCCCTGTAGCGATAATGTTGTGCTTGCTTTAGACAGCAAAGATCTTTAGCCACACCAATTTAGGGCTTATAGGTGCAATGGACTAGACATTTCCAGCTGCTGTTGGCGTTATTTGCCCTGAACTTTGATTTGGCTAAAGACTTCGAAAAAAATCTGTTGAAATGTGGATATGCCATTCCGCGCTCGACAAAAATCAAGTTCATCCGGGACATTGCTATTTGCAAGCAAAGCATGGCTAGGAGCAGAGTGAAGAACATGAGTTCAAGCGCTGATCGTGAGTAGAATTTCCTTGTTTGATCAATTTTAGGCGTTCTCGGCTTCGCTAACTATCAGAACTGTCTGTGATTCGCTAGCGCGGAAGAATTTTATTTGCGTGTCTTCCGGCTGATGATTGATCAGTTTGTTGAAGTGTTGACATGTTGAAGTGCTCGCCAACTCATGATTATGGCCTAGTTTGTTTAAAGTTCGATCCATTCTCGATGTAGGAAGCTCTTGTTTAGTCCATTTAGGACGATGCAGGTTATAGAAAGCTAAACTTGATCAACTCTCCGCCGCCGTTTTTGACATCTGTGCCTTCGTGTGTTTATGTAGACCGTGGCTCCAATTTCATGTTCAAAGCACTCTTAATTAAATTGTAGAATTCATGATTCATCGAAAAGACGGTGAAACTAGTCCTCCTGGCCTGAAAAGGCATCCAGGAGAGTTATTTCCCTTTATTTGAGCTATGATAAGCCTTGTGGAAAGCTAGCGCTAAGACAGAATTGTATCACGATTATCAGTGACAAGTCAAATTCTGTGGCTACGTTTTTGCGAATCCAGACAGATATTGAAAGTAAATGTCACGTAAGGGCTACTAGTTGGCTGAAATGTAGAAGCAAATAGTCCATTTGACTGCTTACAATGCTCTTTTTGCCATGACTGGCTAATTTAATGCCTAGGAAAGACATAGTGAGGTCATTTAGCTAAAATCACAGAGGTTAAACATGTCTAAATTAGTGCCGCGAATCAAGTGATCAATTTAAGCTCTGATTAAGCTTTGTTTGGCTAGTTCGACTCATTTGAAGCGATTTCAAAGGCTTGCATAGGCATGACATAGCTTCTATTAAAGAGTACATGAGGTAGAAAGCACTCTCAGTACTACATGGTTTTATTTATGTACACTATCTGACCGATTTCCTAAAAACGTGCCTGCTGTTTTTAGTGCCTGCAGTCTTTAACACGGTTTTCATAAATCCAGACATAAATACATAATATTTAAAGATATATTTATTAAAAAGAAGAGCCGCTGTACAAAATGCGGCCCTGGATTCTCTTTTAAAACCAGTAAACTCATAGGTAGGGATAAAATCAGCTAGCGCATTTTCCGCAACTTAGCTGATACGTAAGAAAAAAGAGAAAAACGCAGTACCTCCAGACACCGGCGCTGGAGCGTCGTACCAAACGAGTCATCCCGGGATTTCGGCCCGTGCGATCGCTTTTGGACGCAGTTGGCCCTTCGCTGCTTTCTGCTACCGACCTTGCCTCCCGGTACGGCATTGAGGGAGAGATATGTCGGCCCCTAAACCATATGTGACAAATCCCACGCCTACTCACAGCTCCAAACCGCCCTTGTCAATATAGCGTAAGAATTAGATGGCTTATATATTGAAGAGAAAAGTCATTTTATCTGTCATATGGTAAGCACTGGAGTCGCAGATTAAAAAGTGTGCGCATGCGCCCTGCTAAAGGTAACATACATACAGTCATAAGCTTTTTCCGAATAACTACAGGAGCTAATATCTTGGAGACATTACATTTACAGTTAAAATACATAACATCTACAGATGCCTACTAAATATGTCTGGATTTATGAAAACCGTGTTAAAACGAAATCAAGTGGGTTTTTTTTAATTGCTTATTTCTTCAATTTAATTTTCTTCCTTGCTCTCGCTATGACAGCAGATTGTAATTCGTACCTAGCATGAAATGTAGAGAACTTCTTGCCGCATGTTTCATTGATCTTCCCTTTTTTTAAATTATTTATCCTACCAAATAGTCCATTTGACTGCTTACAATGCTCTTTTTGCCATGACTGGCTAATTTAATGCCTAGGAAAGACATAGTGAGGTCATTTAGCTAAAATCACAGAGGTTAAACATGTCTAAATTAGTGCCGCGAATCAAGTGATCAATTTAAGCTCTGATTAAGCTTTGTTTGGCTAGTTCGACTCATTTGAAGCGATTTCAAAGGCTTGCATAGGCATGACATAGCTCATCGCGGAGAATGCCTGGACATCATTAATTATTCATAACCAGTGAAGTGGCAAATTTTAATATATGCGTGCCATGAAATGCCCCAATTAAGAGAAGAAAGGCCCCAAATTGGCGCAGTCGGGTTGACTAAACTTGCTTTTCTGACTTCCACGAGTTATAACTTCAACTTTCACGCGCTGCTTTTTGAAGAAGGAGGTTGTATCGTAAATCTAAGCGAATAAGTAAGTGAATACAGCTGGTATAAGGAGTAGCTTTTTGCGCTTAAAAATGGACAAAACTCGGCCGTTTTTAGTATGAAGGCCGTTTTCAGAAGCGATTTTCATACAGTCTTCACGGCCTTTCCAACTTTCACGCACGGCAAATGAAAAATGGCTCTTTTCTGAAACAAACCCCGTTTCGACTTTGAAAATTGGTCTACAGGAACCTTTAGCTTTTTAAGTTTGAAAACTACTTGTCCGAGTTGTGTTTGAAAATGGCGCGTTTTCAATGGAAGAGCCATTGTCTTAAACAGACGTCCGCATAACAATGGCTGTCAAAACTAACAATACCCATTCAGAAAAACCAATCGACTGTAAAAGGTTAGAAATTACCGCGAAATTCAAAGCACATGGTCGGCGCAGCAGATTCATTCGCATAGTTTTCGCTTATCCTTCGTTTTCAAAATGTAAACAAAGCAAACATAAGAAGTAGGCCGTGTAAACGCAAAATGGTTACAAAATTACGCATGCTCTGAAGTCAAGCAGTTTATCTAATCGACCGTTTCCGCGAGGGTTGTCCAATACTGTCGCATAGAGTCCATTGGAAGATGGGTCATAACGATTCGTTCGATTTGTCATAGTTATATTCGATTGGAAAAGTCCAGCTTACCATTCGACTGCTGCATGTCATTAGCTAGACTTAGAAAAATATCGCTGTTGTAGTAGGGCCCCATAAACTTTTGTCGATTCGATCGATTCGTTCGATTTGTCAAATGGAGAATACTTATATTCGATTGGAAAAGTCCAGCTTACCATTCGACTGCTGCATGTCATTAGCTCGATTGGAAAAGAATATCGCTGTTGTAGTAGGGCCCCATAAACTTTTGTTGATTCGATCGATTCGTTCGATTTGTCAAATGGAGAATACTTATATTCGATTGGAAAAGTCCAACTTACCATTCGACTGCTGCATGTCATTAGCTAGACTTAGAAAAATATCGCTGTTGTAGTAGGGCCCCATAAACTTTTGTCGATTCGATCGATTCGTTCGATTTGTCAAATGGAGTATACTTATATTCGATTGGAAAAGAATATTTGTCGATTCGATCGATTCGTTGGATTTGTCAAATGGAGAATACTTATATTCGATTGGAAAAGAATATCGCTGTTGTAGTAGGGCCCCATAAACTTTTGTCGATTCGATCGATTCGTTCGATTTGTCAAATGGAGAATACTTCGTGGGGGAGAAAGATTGCGTGACGAGCCCAAAGAGCGTCTGCGTAGGAGGCTATATGTTAAGAAGCCTCTCTGTAAATTACATATAAATCCATGGTGTAGCCAGGATCTACTACATAAACATTCCTCGTTCTAAAAACACAAAAGCAAGGGAAGAACGGTTCTTGAATCGACCAATAGACGCTGCCAAAAAAACGACTATTACATAACCTGGTGAATTGTTGCTTTATTACGCTTGTTTCTTAGGGCAGTTTTCTTAGATTGTCAATTCCGCGCACGCTTTTGCTATTGTCGCACACGCTTTCGCGATTGTTGCATTCCTTTCGCTCAACACGGGTCATATTGTCGCTCACGCTAAAGAACGAGGTATACATATTTGGCTTGTTTGTTGTCGCCCACGCTTTTGCTACTGTCGCCCACGCTTTCGCTCCAAACGGGTCCCTGGATTGTTAATTTCTTTCGCCGGACACGGGTCATATTGTCGCTCACGCTTAGAGAACGAGGTATACATATTAGGCTTGTTCTTGTTTTGGTTTGTTCTTGTTGTTGTCGCCCACGCTTTTGCGGTACATTTGTTTATAGTCGTCATTCAAGAGTATCCGCCGATTCGACAAATTTTTAATGTGAAATCGAGAATGAAATAATCATTCCCACCAATCGAACGAATCGATCGATTCGACAATCATGCACCGGGTCGCCGTTGTCACTAATGAGATGCAATTATTGTCCGATCGACGACCGCACTTGTCGAATCGATAGGAAACTTTTCCATTTGACAAATCGAACGAATCGACAGCACTTTCACCGGGTCGCCGTTGTCACTAATGAGATGCAATTGTCCGATCGACGACCGCACTTGTCGAATCGATAGTAAACTTTTCCATTTGACAAATCGAACGAATCGATCGAATCGACAGCACTTTGTCCACTTCTCGCTAATCAAATGGAATTTTTCCGATCGACAACAAATAGAACGTTGTTTTGTCGGATGGACTCTATGCGACAGTATTGGACATGAGTGGTTTCCGCTCCCACAAAGATCAGTGACATGTACTGTAATAGAATCTCCCGCTTCAACTAGGTTGAGGTCAATCAACTATGGATGACCCCGAGTCACCGCAACCTCCTCCACCTCCTCCGACAGAATGCGCTTTGGGGTACAAAGCTACTGGAAGCTTTAAACGTGACTAACATTTAGTCACGTTAAGGGGGGCTTATAGAGCCTACCGCCTAGTTAATGGAATAAGCAGAACTAGATGTTACCCGAGACACAAAAGCAGGTACATAGAAATATCATCACCAGCGCACCCCAGCGCCTGGTCAAGAGTAGACGAGCTGTCTTTATATTTTGCAAACATAAGCGGTAAAAGCCGTCGATAGTTTTCAAAGTTTTTCAAACAAGATGAGCGGCCATCGATCGATCAAAGGACTTTGTTTGAGTTCTTTGCTTTGTGAGCGTAACAACAAGTGAATAACGAACAACGCTGCTAACTTGCGTAAGTAAACAACTATGTTGAGAATCAACTGCTCTTTAACTGCGCAAATGTTTAATAAAGAGGCTTTACAGGCGGTGCGAACACTGCGATCAAAGAATACGCTTGGTCATTTTCAAACACATTGGATCGAACGCGTTCCAAGAACAACCCCTTCTGTTAGTTTTCTTTGAATCAGTTCGGTCTGGTACCACAAAGCAAACTCTTTCCAAACGGTCATTTTCCTCGCGCGCAGCGATATTTATTATAACGAGTTTTTGTTTTCAGTCGCTGATTTTTCGCGGAGAACCGTTAACTTTACATCTGAGTGGTGCGAACAGGCTAAACAATAGCCAGGACAATATACGAAAAGTTTATTGTCTCGATGCTCCGCCTTCTTCAAGTTAATGAGCTAGGTCATATTCCCCGAGGAAAAAAGCGCGCGTTTATCTTAACCAATAAGACTGGCCTCCTGGCTTTCATTTGAATAATGCTAGGTAATATGACAGATCTATGATCTGCAAGTAAATGTCCCGAGAACAATAGGCATTCTCCGCGATGTTCTATTAAAGAGTACATGAGGTAGAAAGCACTCTCAGTACTACATGGTTTTATTTATGTACACTATCTGACCGATTTCCTAAAAACGTGCCTGCTGTTTTTAGTGCCTGCAGTCTTTAACACGGTTTTCATAAATCCAGACATAAATACATAATATTTAAAGATATATTTATTAAAAAGAAGAGCCGCTGTACAAAATGCGGCCCTGGATTCTCTTTTAAAACCAGTAAACTCATAGGTAGGGATAAAATCAGCTAGCGCATTCCGCAACTTAGCTGATACGTAAGAAAAAAGAGAAAAACGCAGTACCTCCAGACACCGGCGCTGGAGCGTCGTACCAAACGAGTCATCCCGGGATTTCGGCCCGTGCGATCGCTTTTGGACGCAGTTGGCCCTTCGCTGCTTTCTGCTACCGACCTTGCCTCCCGGTACGGCATTGAGGGAGAGATATGTCGGCCCCTAAACCATATGTGACAAATCCCACGCCTACTCACAGCTCCAAACCGCCCTTGTCAATATAGCGTAAGAATTAGATGGCTTATATATTGAAGAGAAAAGTCATTTTATCTGTCATATGGTAAGCACTGGAGTCGCAGATTAAAAAGTGTGCGCATGCGCCCTGCTAAAGGTAACATACATACAGTCATAAGCTTTTTCCGAATAACTACAGGAGCTAATATCTTGGAGACATTACATTTACAGTTAAAATACATAACATCTACAGATGCCTACTAAATATGTCTGGATTTATGAAAACCGTGTTAAAACGAAATCAAGTGGGTTTTTTTTAATTGCTTATTTCTTCAATTTAATTTTCTTCCTTGCTCTCGCTATGACAGCAGATTGTAATTCGTACCTAGCATGAAATGTAGAGAACTTCTTGCCGCATGTTTCATTGATCTTCCCTTTTTTTAAATTATTTATCCTACCACCCCCCCCCCCTTCCCCCCTTCGAATTTCTACTAGGTTTAGTCCAGGCTTCACTCGTTTGAATTCAGTTCGCGCGTTCGTTGACTCTGACATGGAGCCGATCGCTTAGCGTTCTGTATTTGCTGTCTAAAGGAAGTCTGCCTGAGGACATCATTAAGTCCAATGAAGGTGCAAGTCTAACGGTTTGCTAGCAAGCGTCGTCTATTATCCTACGCGGTAAGGCGGGCCTGATATGTATCAACGGAACATTTAGTCCCGTAAGAGTAGGCCGTTTGCCCTGTAGCGATAATGTTGTGCTTGCTTTAGACAGCAAAGATCTTTAGCCACACCAATTTAGGGCTTATAGGTGCAATGGACTAGACATTTCCAGCTGCTGTTGGCGTTATTTGCCCTGAACTTTGATTTGGCTAAAGACTTCGAAAAAAATCTGTTGAAATGTGGATATGCCATTCTGCGCTCGACAAAAATCAAGTTCATCCGGGACATTGCTATTTGCAAGCAAAGCATGGCCAGGAGCAGAGTGAAGAACATGAGTTCAAGCGCTGATCGTGAGTAGAATTTCCTTGTTTGATCAATTTTAGGCGTTCTCGGCTTCGCTAACTATCAGAACTGTCTGTGATTCGCTAGCGCGGAAGAATTTTATTTGCGTGTCTTCCGGCTGATGATTGATCAGTTTGTTGAAGTGTTGACATGTTGAAGTGCTCGCCAACTCATGATTATGGCCTAGTTTGTTTAAAGTTCGATCCATTCTCGATGTAGGAAGCTCTTGTTTAGTCCATTTAGGACGATGCAGGTTATAGAAAGCTAAACTTGATCAACTCTCCGCCGCCGTTTTTGACATCTGTGCCTTCGTGTGTTTATGTAGACCGTGGCTCCAATTTCATGTTCAAAGCACTCTTAATTAAATTGTAGAATTCATGATTCATCGAAAAGACGGTGAAACTAGTCCTCCTGGCCTGAAAAGGCATCCAGGAGAGTTATTTCCCTTTATTTGAGCTATGATAAGCCTCGTGGAAAGCTAGCGCTAAGACAGAATTGTATCACGATTATCAGTGACAAGTCAAATTCTGTGGCTACGTTTTTGCGAATCCAGACAGATATTGAAAGTAAATGTCACGTAAGGGCTACTAGTTGGCTGAAATGTAGAAGCAAATAGTCCATTTGACTGCTTACAATGCTCTTTTTGCCATGACTGGCTAATTTAATGCCTAGGAAAGACATAGTGAGGTCATTTAGCTAAAATCACAGAGGTTAAACATGTCTAAATTAGTGCCGCGAATCAAGTGATCAATTTAAGCTCTGATTAAGCTTTGTTTGGCTAGTTCGACTCATTTGAAGCGATTTCAAAGGCTTGCATAGGCATGACATAGCTTCTATTAAAGAGTACATGAGGTAGAAAGCACTCTCAGTACTACATGGTTTTATTTATGTACACTATCTGACCGATTTCCTAAAAACGTGCCTGCTGTTTTTAGTGCCTGCAGTCTTTAACACGGTTTTCATAAATCCAGACATAAATACATAATATTTAAAGATATATTTATTAAAAAGAAGAGCCGCTGTACAAAATGCGGCCCTGGATTCTCTTTTAAAACCAGTAAACTCATAGGTAGGGATAAAATCAGCTAGCGCATTCCGCAACTTAGCTGATACGTAAGAAAAAAGAGAAAAACGCAGTACCTCCAGACACCGGCGCTGGAGCGTCGTACCAAACGAGTCATCCCGGGATTTCGGCCCGTGCGATCGCTTTTGGACGCAGTTGGCCCTTCGCTGCTTTCTGCTACCGACCTTGCCTCCCGGTACGGCATTGAGGGAGAGATATGTCGGCCCCTAAACCATATGTGACAAATCCCACGCCTACTCACAGCTCCAAACCGCCCTTGTCAATATAGCGTAAGAATTAGATGGCTTATATATTGAAGAGAAAAGTCATTTTATCTGTCATATGGTAAGCACTGGAGTCGCAGATTAAAAAGTGTGCGCATGCGCCCTGCTAAAGGTAACATACATACAGTCATAAGCTTTTTCCGAATAACTACAGGAGCTAATATCTTGGAGACATTACATTTACAGTTAAAATACATAACATCTACAGATGCCTACTAAATATGTCTGGATTTATGAAAACCGTGTTAAAACGAAATCAAGTGGTTTTTTTTTAATTGCTTATTTCTTCAATTTAATTTTCTTCCTTGCTCTCGCTATGACAGCAGATTGTAATTCGTACCTAGCATGAAATGTAGAGAACTTCTTGCCGCATGTTTCATTGATCTTCCCTTTTTTTAAATTATTTATCCTACCACCCCCCCCCCCCTTCCCCCCTTCGAATTTCTACTAGGTTTAGTCCAGGCTTCACTCGTTTGAATTCAGTTCGCGCGTTCGTTGACTCTGACATGGAGCCGATCGCTTAGCGTTCTGTATTTGCTGTCTAAAGGAAGTCTGCCTGAGGACATCATTAAGTCCAATGAAGGTGCAAGTCTAACGGTTTGCTAGCAAGCGTCGTCTATTATCCTACGCGGTAAGGCGGGCCTGATATGTATCAACGGAACATTTAGTCCCGTAAGAGTAGGCCGTTTGCCCTGTAGCGATAATGTTGTGCTTGCTTTAGACAGCAAAGATCTTTAGCCACACCAATTTAGGGCTTATAGGTGCAATGGACTAGACATTTCCAGCTGCTGTTGGCGTTATTTGCCCTGAACTTTGATTTGGCTAAAGACTTCGAAAAAAATCTGTTGAAATGTGGATATGCCATTCCGCGCTCGACAAAAATCAAGTTCATCCGGGACATTGCTATTTGCAAGCAAAGCATGGCCAGGAGCAGAGTGAAGAACATGAGTTCAAGCGCTGATCGTGAGTAGAATTTCCTTGTTTGATCAATTTTAGGCGTTCTCGGCTTCGCTAACTATCAGAACTGTCTGTGATTCGCTAGCGCGGAAGAATTTTATTTGCGTGTCTTCCGGCTGATGATTGATCAGTTTGTTGAAGTGTTGACATGTTGAAGTGCTCGCCAACTCATGATTATGGCCTAGTTTGTTTAAAGTTCGATCCATTCTCGATGTAGGAAGCTCTTGTTTAGTCCATTTAGGACGATGCAGGTTATAGAAAGCTAAACTTGATCAACTCTCCGCCGCCGTTTTTGACATCTGTGCCTTCGTGTGTTTATGTAGACCGTGGCTCCAATTTCATGTTCAAAGCACTCTTAATTAAATTGTAGAATTCATGATTCATCGAAAAGACGGTGAAACTAGTCCTCCTGGCCTGAAAAGGCATCCAGGAGAGTTATTTCCCTTTATTTGAGCTATGATAAGCCTTGTGGAAAGCTAGCGCTAAGACAGAATTGTATCACGATTATCAGTGACAAGTCAAATTCTGTGGCTACGTTTTTGCGAATCCAGACAGATATTGAAAGTAAATGTCACGTAAGGGCTACTAGTTGGCTGAAATGTAGAAGCAAATAGTCCATTTGACTGCTTACAATGCTCTTTTTGCCATGACTGGCTAATTTAATGCCTAGGAAAGACATAGTGAGGTCATTTAGCTAAAATCACAGAGGTTAAACATGTCTAAATTAGTGCCGCGAATCAAGTGATCAATTTAAGCTCTGATTAAGCTTTGTTTGGCTAGTTCGACTCATTTGAAGCGATTTCAAAGGCTTGCATAGGCATGACATAGCTTCTATTAAAGAGTACATGAGGTAGAAAGCACTCTCAGTACTACATGGTTTTATTTATGTACACTATCTGACCGATTTCCTAAAAACGTGCCTGCTGTTTTTAGTGCCTGCAGTCTTTAACACGGTTTTCATAAATCCAGACATAAATACATAATATTTAAAGATATATTTATTAAAAAGAAGAGCCGCTGTACAAAATGCGGCCCTGGATTCTCTTTTAAAACCAGTAAACTCATAGGTAGGGATAAAATCAGCTAGCGCATTCCGCAACTTAGCTGATACGTAAGAAAAAAGAGAAAAACGCAGTACCTCCAGACACCGGCGCTGGAGCGTCGTACCAAACGAGTCATCCCGGGATTTCGGCCCGTGCGATCGCTTTTGGACGCAGTTGGCCCTTCGCTGCTTTCTGCTACCGACCTTGCCTCCCGGTACGGCATTGAGGGAGAGATATGTCGGCCCCTAAACCATATGTGACAAATCCCACGCCTACTCACAGCTCCAAACCGCCCTTGTCAATATAGCGTAAGAATTAGATGGCTTATATATTGAAGAGAAAAGTCATTTTATCTGTCATATGGTAAGCACTGGAGTCGCAGATTAAAAAGTGTGCGCATGCGCCCTGCTAAAGGTAACATACATACAGTCATAAGCTTTTTCCGAATAACTACAGGAGCTAATATCTTGGAGACATTACATTTACAGTTAAAATACATAACATCTACAGATGCCTACTAAATATGTCTGGATTTATGAAAACCGTGTTAAAACGAAATCAAGTGGTTTTTTTTTAATTGCTTATTTCTTCAATTTAATTTTCTTCCTTGCTCTCGCTATGACAGCAGATTGTAATTCGTACCTAGCATGAAATGTAGAGAACTTCTTGCCGCATGTTTCATTGATCTTCCCTTTTTTTAAATTATTTATTTTGCCCTGAACTTTGATTTGGCTAAAGACTTCGAAAAAAATCTGTTGAAATGTGGATATGCCATTCCGCGCTCGACAAAAATCAAGTTCATCCGGGACATTGCTATTTGCAAGCAAAGCATGGCTAGGAGCAGAGTGAAGAACATGAGTTCAAGCGCTGATCGTGAGTAGAATTTCCTTGTTTGATCAATTTTAGGCGTTCTCGGCTTCGCTAACTATCAGAACTGTCTGTGATTCGCTAGCGCGGAAGAATTTTATTTGCGTGTCTTCCGGCTGATGATTGATCAGTTTGTTGAAGTGTTGACATGTTGAAGTGCTCGCCAACTCATGATTATGGCCTAGTTTGTTTAAAGTTCGATCCATTCTCGATGTAGGAAGCTCTTGTTTAGTCCATTTAGGACGATGCAGGTTATAGAAAGCTAAACTTGATCAACTCTCCGCCGCCGTTTTTGACATCTGTGCCGCCTTCGTGTGTTTATGTAGACCGTGGCTCCAATTTCATGTTCAAAGCACTCTTAATTAAATTGTAGAATTCATGATTCATCGAAAAGACGGTGAAACTAGTCCTCCTGGCCTGAAAAGGCATCCAGGAGAGTTATTTCCCTTTATTTGAGCTATGATAAGCCTTGTGGAAAGCTAGCGCTAAGACAGAATTGTATCACGATTATCAGTGACAAGTCAAATTCTGTGGCTACGTTTTTGCGAATCCAGACAGATATTGAAAGTAAATGTCACGTAAGGGCTACTAGTTGGCTGAAATGTAGAAGCAAATAGTCCATTTGACTGCTTACAATGCTCTTTTTGCCATGACTGGCTAATTTAATGCCTAGGAAAGACATAGTGAGGTCATTTAGCTAAAATCACAGAGGTTAAACATGTCTAAATTAGTGCCGCGAATCAAGTGATCAATTTAAGCTCTGATTAAGCTTTGTTTGGCTAGTTCGACTCATTTGAAGCGATTTCAAAGGCTTGCATAGGCATGACATAGCTTCTATTAAAGAGTACATGAGGTAGAAAGCACTCTCAGTACTACATGGTTTTATTTATGTACACTATCTGACCGATTTCCTAAAAACGTGCCTGCTGTTTTTAGTGCCTGCAGTCTTTAACACGGTTTTCATAAATCCAGACATAAATACATAATATTTAAAGATATATTTATTAAAAAGAAGAGCCGCTGTACAAAATGCGGCCCTGGATTCTCTTTTAAAACCAGTAAACTCATAGGTAGG
Source organism: Micromussa lordhowensis (assembly GCA_964020085.1). Lineage (NCBI taxonomy): Eukaryota > Metazoa > Cnidaria > Anthozoa > Scleractinia > Lobophylliidae > Micromussa > Micromussa lordhowensis. The sequence goes on along the minus strand of CAXHUQ010000717.1, from coordinate 14,178 downwards.
GATAAAATCAGCTAGCGCATTCCGCAACTTAGCTGATACGTAAGAAAAAAGAGAAAAACGCAGTACCTCCAGACACCGGCGCTGGAGCGTCGTACCAAACGAGTCATCCCGGGATTTCGGCCCGTGCGATCGCTTTTGGACGCAGTTGGCCCTTCGCTGCTTTCTGCTACCGACCTTGCCTCCCGGTACGGCATTGAGGGAGAGATATGTCGGCCCCTAAACCATATGTGACAAATCCCACGCCTACTCACAGCTCCAAACCGCCCTTGTCAATATAGCGTAAGAATTAGATGGCTTATATATTGAAGAGAAAAGTCATTTTATCTGTCATATGGTAAGCACTGGAGTCGCAGATTAAAAAGTGTGCGCATGCGCCCTGCTAAAGGTAACATACATACAGTCATAAGCTTTTTCCGAATAACTACAGGAGCTAATATCTTGGAGACATTACATTTACAGTTAAAATACATAACATCTACAGATGCCTACTAAATATGTCTGGATTTATGAAAACCGTGTTAAAACGAAATCAAGTGGTTTTTTTTTAATTGCTTATTTCTTCAATTTAATTTTCTTCCTTGCTCTCGCTATGACAGCAGATTGTAATTCGTACCTAGCATGAAATGTAGAGAACTTCTTGCCGCATGTTTCATTGATCTTCCCTTTTTTTAAATTATTTATTTTGCCCTGAACTTTGATTTGGCTAAAGACTTCGAAAAAAATCTGTTGAAATGTGGATATGCCATTCCGCGCTCGACAAAAATCAAGTTCATCCGGGACATTGCTATTTGCAAGCAAAGCATGGCTAGGAGCAGAGTGAAGAACATGAGTTCAAGCGCTGATCGTGAGTAGAATTTCCTTGTTTGATCAATTTTAGGCGTTCTCGGCTTCGCTAACTATCAGAACTGTCTGTGATTCGCTAGCGCGGAAGAATTTTATTTGCGTGTCTTCCGGCTGATGATTGATCAGTTTGTTGAAGTGTTGACATGTTGAAGTGCTCGCCAACTCATGATTATGGCCTAGTTTGTTTAAAGTTCGATCCATTCTCGATGTAGGAAGCTCTTGTTTAGTCCATTTAGGACGATGCAGGTTATAGAAAGCTAAACTTGATCAACTCTCCGCCGCTGTTTTTGACATCTGTGCCGCCTTCGTGTGTTTATGTAGACCGTGGCTCCAATTTCATGTTCAAAGCACTCTTAATTAAATTGTAGAATTCATGATTCATCGAAAAGACGGTGAAACTAGTCCTCCTGGCCTGAAAAGGCATCCAGGAGAGTTATTTCCCTTTATTTGAGCTATGATAAGCCTTGTGGAAAGCTAGCGCTAAGACAGAATTGTATCACGATTATCAGTGACAAGTCAAATTCTGTGGCTACGTTTTTGCGAATCCAGACAGATATTGAAAGTAAATGTCACGTAAGGGCTACTAGTTGGCTGAAATGTAGAAGCAAATAGTCCATTTGACTGCTTACAATGCTCTTTTTGCCATGACTGGCTAATTTAATGCCTAGGAAAGACATAGTGAGGTCATTTAGCTAAAATCACAGAGGTTAAACATGTCTAAATTAGTGCCGCGAATCAAGTGATCAATTTAAGCTCTGATTAAGCTTTGTTTGGCTAGTTCGACTCATTTGAAGCGATTTCAAAGGCTTGCATAGGCATGACATAGCTTCTATTAAAGAGTACATGAGGTAGAAAGCACTCTCAGTACTACATGGTTTTATTTATGTACACTATCTGACCGATTTCCTAAAAACGTGCCTGCTGTTTTTAGTGCCTGCAGTCTTTAACACGGTTTTCATAAATCCAGACATAAATACATAATATTTAAAGATATATTTATTAAAAAGAAGAGCCGCTGTACAAAATGCGGCCCTGGATTCTCTTTTAAAACCAGTAAACTCATAGGTAGGGATAAAATCAGCTAGCGCATTTTCCGCAACTTAGCTGATACGTAAGAAAAAAGAGAAAAACGCAGTACCTCCAGACACCGGCGCTGGAGCGTCGTACCAAACGAGTCATCCCGGGATTTCGGCCCGTGCGATCGCTTTTGGACGCAGTTGGCCCTTCGCTGCTTTCTGCTACCGACCTTGCCTCCCGGTACGGCATTGAGGGAGAGATATGTCGGCCCCTAAACCATATGTGACAAATCCCACGCCTACTCACAGCTCCAAACCGCCCTTGTCAATATAGCGTAAGAATTAGATGGCTTATATATTGAAGAGAAAAGTCATTTTATCTGTCATATGGTAAGCACTGGAGTCGCAGATTAAAAAGTGTGCGCATGCGCCCTGCTAAAGGTAACATACATACAGTCATAAGCTTTTTCCGAATAACTACAGGAGCTAATATCTTGGAGACATTACATTTACAGTTAAAATACATAACATCTACAGATGCCTACTAAATATGTCTGGATTTATGAAAACCGTGTTAAAACGAAATCAAGTGGTTTTTTTTTAATTGCTTATTTCTTCAATTTAATTTTCTTCCTTGCTCTCGCTATGACAGCAGATTGTAATTCGTACCTAGCATGAAATGTAGAGAACTTCTTGCCGCATGTTTCATTGATCTTCCCTTTTTTTAAATTATTTATCCTACCACCCCCCCCCCCCCCCCCTTCCCCCCTTCGAATTTCTACTAGGTTTAGTCCAGGCTTCACTCGTTTGAATTCAGTTCGCGCGTTCGTTGACTCTGACATGGAGCCGATCGCTTAGCGTTCTGTATTTGCTGTCTAAAGGAAGTCTGCCTGAGGACATCATTAAGTCCAATGAAGGTGCAAGTCTAACGGTTTGCTAGCAAGCGTCGTCTATTATCCTACGCGGTAAGGCGGGCCTGATATGTATCAACGGAACATTTAGTCCCGTAAGAGTAGGCCGTTTGCCCTGTAGCGATAATGTTGTGCTTGCTTTAGACAGCAAAGATCTTTAGCCACACCAATTTAGGGCTTATAGGTGCAATGGACTAGACATTTCCAGCTGCTGTTGGCGTTATTTGCCCTGAACTTTGATTTGGTTAAAGACTTCGAAAAAAATCTGTTGAAATGTGGATATGCCATTCCGCGCTCGACAAAAATCAAGTTCATCCGGGACATTGCTATTTGCAAGCAAAGCATGGCCAGGAGCAGAGTGAAGAACATGAGTTCAAGCGCTGATCGTGAGTAGAATTTCCTTGTTTGATCAATTTTAGGCGTTCTCGGCTTCGCTAACTATCAGAACTGTCTGTGATTCGCTAGCGCGGAAGAATTTTATTTGCGTGTCTTCCGGCTGATGATTGATCAGTTTGTTGAAGTGTTGACATGTTGAAGTGCTCGCCAACTCATGATTATGGCCTAGTTTGTTTAAAGTTCGATCCATTCTCGATGTAGGAAGCTCTTGTTTAGTCCATTTAGGACGATGCAGGTTATAGAAAGCTAAACTTGATCAACTCTCCGCCGCCGTTTTTGACATCTGTGCCTTCGTGTGTTTATGTAGACCGTGGCTCCAATTTCATGTTCAAAGCACTCTTAATTAAATTGTAGAATTCATGATTCATCGAAAAGACGGTGAAACTAGTCCTCCTGGCCTGAAAAGGCATCCAGGAGAGTTATTTCCCTTTATTTGAGCTATGATAAGCCTTGTGGAAAGCTAGCGCTAAGACAGAATTGTATCACGATTATCAGTGACAAGTCAAATTCTGTGGCTACGTTTTTGCGAATCCAGACAGATATTGAAAGTAAATGTCACGTAAGGGCTACTAGTTGGCTGAAATGTAGAAGCAAATAGTCCATTTGACTGCTTACAATGCTCTTTTTGCCATGACTGGCTAATTTAATGCCTAGGAAAGACATAGTGAGGTCATTTAGCTAAAATCACAGAGGTTAAACATGTCTAAATTAGTGCCGCGAATCAAGTGATCAATTTAAGCTCTGATTAAGCTTTGTTTGGCTAGTTCGACTCATTTGAAGCGATTTCAAAGGCTTGCATAGGCATGACATAGCTTCTATTAAAGAGTACATGAGGTAGAAAGCACTCTCAGTACTACATGGTTTTATTTATGTACACTATCTGACCGATTTCCTAAAAACGTGCCTGCTGTTTTTAGTGCCTGCAGTCTTTAACACGGTTTTCATAAATCCAGACATAAATACATAATATTTAAAGATATATTTATTAAAAAGAAGAGCCGCTGTACAAAATGCGGCCCTGGATTCTCTTTTAAAACCAGTAAACTCATAGGTAGGGATAAAATCAGCTAGCGCATTCCGCAACTTAGCTGATACGTAAGAAAAAAGAGAAAAACGCAGTATCTCCAGACACCGGCGCTGGAGCGTCGTACCAAACGAGTCATCCCGGGATTTCGGCCCGTGCGATCGCTTTTGGACGCAGTTGGCCCTTCGCTGCTTTCTGCTACCGACCTTGCCTCCCGGTACGGCATTGAGGGAGAGATATGTCGGCCCCTAAACCATATGTGACAAATCCCACGCCTACTCACAGCTCCAAACCGCCCTTGTCAATATAGCGTAAGAATTAGATGGCTTATATATTGAAGAGAAAAGTCATTTTATCTGTCATATGGTAAGCACTGGAGTCGCAGATTAAAAAGTGTGCGCATGCGCCCTGCTAAAGGTAACATACATACAGTCATAAGCTTTTTCCGAATAACTACAGGAGCTAATATCTTGGAGACATTACATTTACAGTTAAAATACATAACATCTACAGATGCCTACTAAATATGTCTGGATTTATGAAAACCGTGTTAAAACGAAATCAAGTGGGTTGTTTTTAATTGCTTATTTCTTCAATTTAATTTTCTTCCTTGCTCTCGCTATGACAGCAGATTGTAATTCGTACCTAGCATGAAATGTAGAGAACTTCTTGCCGCATGTTTCATTGATCTTCCCTTTTTTAAAATTATTTATCCTACCACCCCCCCCCCCCCTTCCCCCCTTCGAATTTCTACTAGGTTTAGTCCAGGCTTCACTCGTTTGAATTCAGTTCGCGCGTTCGTTGACTCTGACATGGAGCCGATCGCTTAGCGTTCTGTATTTGCTGTCTAAAGGAAGTCTGCCTGAGGACATCATTAAGTCCAATGAAGGTGCAAGTCTAACGGTTTGCTAGCAAGCGTCGTCTATTATCCTACGCGGTAAGGCGGGCCTGATATGTATCAACGGAACATTTAGTCTCGTAAGGGCTTATAGGTGCAATGGACTAGACATTTCCAGCTGCTGTTGGCGTTATTTGCCCTGAACTTTGATTTGGCTAAAGACTTCGAAAAAAATCTGTTGAAATGTGGATATGCCATTCCGCGCTCGACAAAAATCAAGTTCATCCGGGACATTGCTATTTGCAAGCAAAGCATGGCCAGGAGCAGAGTGAAGAACATGAGTTCAAGCGCTGATCGTGAGTAGAATTTCCTTGTTTGATCAATTTTAGGCGTTCTCGGCTTCGCTAACTATCAGAACTGTCTGTGATTCGCTAGCGCGGAAGAATTTTATTTGCGTGTCTTCCGGCTGATGATTGATCAGTTTGTTGAAGTGTTGACATGTTGAAGTGCTCGCCAACTCATGATTATGGCCTAGTTTGTTTAAAGTTCGATCCATTCTCGATGTAGGAAGCTCTTGTTTAGTCCATTTAGGACGATGCAGGTTATAGAAAGCTAAACTTGATCAACTCTCCGCCGCCGTTTTTGACATCTGTGCCTTCGTGTGTTTATGTAGACCGTGGCTCCAATTTCATGTTCAAAGCACTCTTAATTAAATTGTAGAATTCATGATTCATCGAAAAGACGGTGAAACTAGTCCTCCTGGCCTGAAAAGGCATCCAGGAGAGTTATTTCCCTTTATTTGAGCTATGATAAGCCTTGTGGAAAGCTAGCGCTAAGACAGAATTGTATCACGATTATCAGTGACAAGTCAAATTCTGTGGCTACGTTTTTGCGAATCCAGACAGATATTGAAAGTAAATGTCACGTAAGGGCTACTAGTTGGCTGAAATGTAGAAGCAAATAGTCCATTTGACTGCTTACAATGCTCTTTTTGCCATGACTGGCTAATTTAATGCCTAGGAAAGACATAGTGAGGTCATTTAGCTAAAATCACAGAGGTTAAAAATGTCTAAATTAGTGCCGCGAATCAAGTGATCAATTTAAGCTCTGATTAAGCTTTGTTTGGCTAGTTCGACTCATTTGAAGCGATTTCAAAGGCTTGCATAGGCATGACATAGCTTCTATTAAAGAGTACATGAGGTAGAAAGCACTCTCAGTACTACATGGTTTTATTTATGTACACTATCTGACCGATTTCCTAAAAACGTGCCTGCTGTTTTTAGTGCCTGCAGTCTTTAACACGGTTTTCATAAATCCAGACATAAATACATAATATTTAAAGATATATTTATTAAAAAGAAGAGCCGCTGTACAAAATGCGGCCCTGGATTCTCTTTTAAAACCAGTAAACTCATAGGTAGGGATAAAATCAGCTAGCGCATTCCGCAACTTAGCTGATACGTAAGAAAAAAGAGAAAAACGCAGTACCTCCAGACACCGGCGCTGGAGCGTCGTACCAAACGAGTCATCCCGGGATTTCGGCCCGTGCGATCGCTTTTGGACGCAGTTGGCCCTTCGCTGCTTTCTGCTACCGACCTTGCCTCCCGGTACGGCATTGAGGGAGAGATATGTCGGCCCCTAAACCATATGTGACAAATCCCACGCCTACTCACAGCTCCAAACCGCCCTTGTCAATATAGCGTAAGAATTAGATGGCTTATATATTGAAGAGAAAAGTCATTTTATCTGTCATATGGTAAGCACTGGAGTCGCAGATTAAAAAGTGTGCGCATGCGCCCTGCTAAAGGTAACATACATACAGTCATAAGCTTTTTCCGAATAACTACAGGAGCTAATATCTTGGAGACATTACATTTACAGTTAAAATACATAACATCTACAGATGCCTACTAAATATGTCTGGATTTATGAAAACCGTGTTAAAACGAAACCAAGTGGTTTTTTTTTAATTGCTTATTTCTTCAATTTAATTTTCTTCCTTGCTCTCGCTATGACAGCAGATTGTAATTCGTACCTAGCATGAAATGTAGAGAACTTCTTGCCGCATGTTTCATTGATCTTCCCTTTTTTTAAATTATTTATCCTACCACCCCCCCCCCCCCTTCCCCCCTTCGAATTTCTACTAGGTTTAGTCCAGGCTTCACTCGTTTGAATTCAGTTCGCGCGTTCGTTGACTCTGACATGGAGCCGATCGCTTAGCGTTCTGTATTTGCTGTCTAAAGGAAGTCTGCCTGAGGACATCATTAAGTCCAATGAAGGTGCAAGTCTAACGGTTTGCTAGCAAGCGTCGTCTATTATCCTACGCGGTAAGGCGGGCCTGATATGTATCAACGGAACATTTAGTCCCGTAAGAGTAGGCCGTTTGCCCTGTAGCGATAATGTTGTGCTTGCTTTAGACAGCAAAGATCTTTAGCCACACCAATTTAGGGCTTATAGGTGCAATGGACTAGACATTTCCAGCTGCTGTTGGCGTTATTTGCCCTGAACTTTGATTTGGCTAAAGACTTCGAAAAAAATCTGTTGAAATGTGGATATGCCATTCCGCGCTCGACAAAAATCAAGTTCATCCGGGACATTGCTATTTGCAAGCAAAGCATGGCCAGGAGCAGAGTGAAGAACATGAGTTCAAGCGCTGATCGTGAGTAGAATTTCCTTGTTTGATCAATTTTAGGCGTTCTCGGCTTCGCTAACTATCAGAACTGTCTGTGATTCGCTAGCGCGGAAGAATTTTATTTGCGTGTCTTCCGGCTGATGATTGATCAGTTTGTTGAAGTGTTGACATGTTGAAGTGCTCGCCAACTCATGATTATGGCCTAGTTTGTTTAAAGTTCGATCCATTCTCGATGTAGGAAGCTCTTGTTTAGTCCATTTAGGACGATGCAGGTTATAGAAAGCTAAACTTGATCAACTCTCCGCCGCCGTTTTTGACATCTGTGCCTTCGTGTGTTTATGTAGACCGTGGCTCCAATTTCATGTTCAAAGCACTCTTAATTAAATTGTAGAATTCATGATTCATCGAAAAGACGGTGAAACTAGTCCTCCTGGCCTGAAAAGGCATCCAGGAGAGTTATTTCCCTTTATTTGAGCTATGATAAGCCTTGTGGAAAGCTAGCGCTAAGACAGAATTGTATCACGATTATCAGTGACAAGTCAAATTCTGTGGCTACGTTTTTGCGAATCCAGACAGATATTGAAAGTAAATGTCACGTAAGGGCTACTAGTTGGCTGAAATGTAGAAGCAAATAGTCCATTTGACTGCTTACAATGCTCTTTTTGCCATGACTGGCTAATTTAATGCCTAGGAAAGACATAGTGAGGTCATTTAGCTAAAATCACAGAGGTTAAAAATGTCTAAATTAGTGCCGCGAATCAAGTGATCAATTTAAGCTCTGATTAAGCTTTGTTTGGCTAGTTCGACTCATTTGAAGCGATTTCAAAGGCTTGCATAGGCATGACATAGCTTCTATTAAAGAGTACATGAGGTAGAAAGCACTCTCAGTACTACATGGTTTTATTTATGTACACTATCTGACCGATTTCCTAAAAACGTGCCTGCTGTTTTTAGTGCCTGCAGTCTTTAACACGGTTTTCATAAATCCAGACATAAATACATAATATTTAAAGATATATTTATTAAAAAGAAGAGTCGCTGTACAAAATGCGGCCCTGGATTCTCTTTTAAAACCAGTAAACTCATAGGTAGGGATAAAATCAGCTAGCGCATTCCGCAACTTAGCTGATACGTAAGAAAAAAGAGAAAAACGCAGTACCTCCAGACACCGGCGCTGGAGCGTCGTACCAAACGAGTCATCCCGGGATTTCGGCCCGTGCGATCGCTTTTGGACGCAGTTGGCCCTTCGCTGCTTTCTGCTACCGACCTTGCCTCCCGGTACGGCATTGAGGGAGAGATATGTCGGCCCCTAAACCATATGTGACAAATCCCACGCCTACTCACAGCTCCAAACCGCCCTTGTCAATATAGCGTAAGAATTAGATGGCTTATATATTGAAGAGAAAAGTCATTTTATCTGTCATATGGTAAGCACTGGAGTCGCAGATTAAAAAGTGTGCGCATGCGCCCTGCTAAAGGTAACATACATACAGTCATAAGCTTTTTCCGAATAACTACAGGAGCTAATATCTTGGAGACATTACATTTACAGTTAAAATACATAACATCTACAGATGCCTACTAAATATGTCTGGATTTATGAAAACCGTGTTAAAACGAAATCAAGTGGTTTTTTTTTAATTGCTTATTTCTTCAATTTAATTTTCTTCCTTGCTCTCGCTATGACAGCAGATTGTAATTCGTACCTAGCATGAAATGTAGAGAACTTCTTGCCGCATGTTTCATTGATCTTCCCTTTTTTTAAATTATTTATCCTACCACCCCCCCCCCCCCCCTTCCCCCCTTCGAATTTCTACTAGGTTTAGTCCAGGCTTCACTCGTTTGAATTCAGTTCGCGCGTTCGTTGACTCTGACATGGAGCCGATCGCTTAGCGTTCTGTATTTGCTGTCTAAAGGAAGTCTGCCTGAGGACATCATTAAGTCCAATGAAGGTGCAAGTCTAACGGTTTGCTAGCAAGCGTCGTCTATTATCCTACGCAGTAAGGCGGGCCTGATATGTATCAACGGAACATTTAGTCCCGTAAGAGTAGGCCGTTTGCCCTGTAGCGATAATGTTGTGCTTGCTTTAGACAGCAAAGATCTTTAGCCACACCAATTTAGGGCTTATAGGTGCAATGGACTAGACATTTCCAGCTGCTGTTGGCGTTATTTGCCCTGAACTTTGATTTGGCTAAAGACTTCGAAAAAAATCTGTTGAAATGTGGATATGCCATTCCGCGCTCGACAAAAATCAAGTTCATCCGGGACATTGCTATTTGCAAGCAAAGCATGGCCAGGAGCAGAGTGAAGAACATGAGTTCAAGCGCTGATCGTGAGTAGAATTTCCTTGTTTGATCAATTTTAGGCGTTCTCGGCTTCGCTAACTATCAGAACTGTCTGTGATTCGCTAGCGCGGAAGAATTTTATTTGCGTGTCTTCCGGCTGATGATTGATCAGTTTGTTGAAGTGTTGACATGTTGAAGTGCTCGCCAACTCATGATTATGGCCTAGTTTGTTTAAAGTTCGATCCATTCTCGATGTAGGAAGCTCTTGTTTAGTCCATTTAGGACGATGCAGGTTATAGAAAGCTAAACTTGATCAACTCTCCGCCGCCGTTTTTGACATCTGTGCCTTCGTGTGTTTATGTAGACCGTGGCTCCAATTTCATGTTCAAAGCACTCTTAATTAAATTGTAGAATTCATGATTCATCGAAAAGACGGTGAAACTAGTCCTCCTGGCCTGAAAAGGCATCCAGGAGAGTTATTTCCCTTTATTTGAGCTATGATAAGCCTTGTGGAAAGCTAGCGCTAAGACAGAATTGTATCACGATTATCAGTGACAAGTCAAATTCTGTGGCTACGTTTTTGCGAATCCAGACAGATATTGAAAGTAAATGTCACGTAAGGGCTACTAGTTGGCTGAAATGTAGAAGCAAATAGTCCATTTGACTGCTTACAATGCTCTTTTTGCCATGACTGGCTAATTTAATGCCTAGGAAAGACATAGTGAGGTCATTTAGCTAAAATCACAGAGGTTAAAAATGTCTAAATTAGTGCCGCGAATCAAGTGATCAATTTAAGCTCTGATTAAGCTTTGTTTGGCTAGTTCGACTCATTTGAAGCGATTTCAAAGGCTTGCATAGGCATGACATAGCTTCTATTAAAGAGTACATGAGGTAGAAAGCACTCTCAGTACTACATGGTTTTATTTATGTACACTATCTGACCGATTTCCTAAAAACGTGCCTGCTGTTTTTAGTGCCTGCAGTCTTTAACACGGTTTTCATAAATCCAGACATAAATACATAATATTTAAAGATATATTTATTAAAAAGAAGAGTCGCTGTACAAAATGCGGCCCTGGATTCTCTTTTAAAACCAGTAAACTCATAGGTAGGGATAAAATCAGCTAGCGCATTCCGCAACTTAGCTGATACGTAAGAAAAAAGAGAAAAACGCAGTACCTCCAGACACCGGCGCTGGAGCGTCGTACCAAACGAGTCATCCCGGGATTTCGGCCCGTGCGATCGCTTTTGGACGCAGTTGGCCCTTCGCTGCTTTCTGCTACCGACCTTGCCTCCCGGTACGGCATTGAGGGAGAGATATGTCGGCCCCTAAACCATATGTGACAAATCCCACGCCTACTCACAGCTCCAAACCGCCCTTGTCAATATAGCGTAAGAATTAGATGGCTTATATATTGAAGAGAAAAGTCATTTTATCTGTCATATGGTAAGCACTGGAGTCGCAGATTAAAAAGTGTGCGCATGCGCCCTGCTAAAGGTAACATACATACAGTCATAAGCTTTTTCCGAATAACTACAGGAGCTAATATCTTGGAGACATTACATTTACAGTTAAAATACATAACATCTACAGATGCCTACTAAATATGTCTGGATTTATGAAAACCGTGTTAAAACGAAATCAAGTGGTTTTTTTTTAATTGCTTATTTCTTCAATTTAATTTTCTTCCTTGCTCTCGCTATGACAGCAGATTGTAATTCGTACCTAGCATGAAATGTAGAGAACTTCTTGCCGCATGTTTCATTGATCTTCCCTTTTTTTAAATTATTTATCCTACCACCCCCCCCCCCCCCCTTCCCCCCTTCGAATTTCTACTAGGTTTAGTCCAGGCTTCACTCGTTTGAATTCAGTTCGCGCGTTCGTTGACTCTGACATGGAGCCGATCGCTTAGCGTTCTGTATTTGCTGTCTAAAGGAAGTCTGCCTGAGGACATCATTAAGTCCAATGAAGGTGCAAGTCTAACGGTTTGCTAGCAAGCGTCGTCTATTATCCTACGCAGTAAGGCGGGCCTGATATGTATCAACGGAACATTTAGTCCCGTAAGAGTAGGCCGTTTGCCCTGTAGCGATAATGTTGTGCTTGCTTTAGACAGCAAAGATCTTTAGCCACACCAATTTAGGGCTTATAGGTGCAATGGACTAGACATTTCCAGCTGCTGTTGGCGTTATTTGCCCTGAACTTTGATTTGGCTAAAGACTTCGAAAAAAATCTGTTGAAATGTGGATATGCCATTCCGCGCTCGACAAAAATCAAGTTCATCCGGGACATTGCTATTTGCAAGCAAAGCATGGCCAGGAGCAGAGTGAAGAACATGAGTTCAAGCGCTGATCGTGAGTAGAATTTCCTTGTTTGATCAATTTTAGGCGTTCTCGGCTTCGCTAACTATCAGAACTGTCTGTGATTCGCTAGCGCGGAAGAATTTTATTTGCGTGTCTTCCGGCTGATGATTGATCAGTTTGTTGAAGTGTTGACATGTTGAAGTGCTCGCCAACTCATGATTATGGCCTAGTTTGTTTAAAGTTCGATCCATTCTCGATGTAGGAAGCTCTTGTTTAGTCCATTTAGGACGATGCAGGTTATAGAAAGCTAAACTTGATCAACTCTCCGCCGCCGTTTTTGACATCTGTGCCTTCGTGTGTTTATGTAGACCGTGGCTCCAATTTCATGTTCAAAGCACTCTTAATTAAATTGTAGAATTCATGATTCATCGAAAAGACGGTGAAACTAGTCCTCCTGGCCTGAAAAGGCATCCAGGAGAGTTATTTCCCTTTATTTGAGCTATGATAAGCCTTGTGGAAAGCTAGCGCTAAGACAGAATTGTATCACGATTATCAGTGACAAGTCAAATTCTGTGGCTACGTTTTTGCGAATCCAGACAGATATTGAAAGTAAATGTCACGTAAGGGCTACTAGTTGGCTGAAATGTAGAAGCAAATAGTCCATTTGACTGCTTACAATGCTCTTTTTGCCATGACTGGCTAATTTAATGCCTAGGAAAGACATAGTGAGGTCATTTAGCTAAAATCACAGAGGTTAAAAATGTCTAAATTAGTGCCGCGAATCAAGTGATCAATTTAAGCTCTGATTAAGCTTTGTTTGGTTAGTTCGACTCATTTGAAGCGATTTCAAAGGCTTGCATAGGCATGACATAGCTTCTATTAAAGAGTACATGAGGTAGAAAGCACTCTCAGTACTACATGGTTTTATTTATGTACACTATCTGACCGATTTCCTAAAACCGTGCCTGCTGTTTTTAGTGCCTGCAGTCTTTAACACGGTTTTCATAAATCCAGACATAAATACATAATATTTAAAGATATATTTATTAAAAAGAAGAGTCGCTGTACAAAATGCGGCCCTGGATTCTCTTTTAAAACCAGTAAACTCATAGGTAGGGATAAAATCAGCTAGCGCATTCCGCAACTTAGCTGATACGTAAGAAAAAAGAGAAAAACGCAGTACCTCCAGACACCGGCGCTGGAGCGTCGTACCAAACGAGTCATCCCGGGATTTCGGCCCGTGCGATCGCTTTTGGACGCAGTTGGCCCTTCGCTGCTTTCTGCTACCGACCTTGCCTCCCGGTACGGCATTGAGGGAGAGATATGTCGGCCCCTAAACCATATGTGACAAATCCCACGCCTACTCACAGCTCCAAACCGCCCTTGTCAATATAGCGTAAGAATTAGATGGCTTATATATTGAAGAGAAAAGTCATTTTATCTGTCATATGGTAAGCACTGGAGTCGCAGATTAAAAAATGTGCGCATGCGCCCTGCTAAAGGTAACATACATACAGTCATAAGCTTTTTCCGAATAACTACAGGAGCTAATATCTTGGAGACATTACATTTACAGTTAAAATACATAACATCTACAGATGCCTACTAAATATGTCTGGATTTATGAAAACCGTGTTAAAACGAAATCAAGTGGTTTTTTTTTAATTGCTTATTTCTTCAATTTAATTTTCTTCCTTGCTCTCGCTATGACAGCAGATTGTAATTCGTACCTAGCATGAAATGTAGAGAACTTCTTGCCGCATGTTTCATTGATCTTCCCTTTTTTTAAATTATTTATCCTACCACCCCCCCCCCCCCTTCCCCCCTTCGAATTTCTACTAGGTTTAGTCCAGGCTTCACTCGTTTGAATTCAGTTCGCGCGTTCGTTGACTCTGACATGGAGCCGATCGCTTAGCGTTCTGTATTTGCTGT
>CAXHUQ010000716.1:0-17789 GCA_964020085.1 Micromussa lordhowensis | reverse complement strand
CATAAATCCAGACATATATTGGGACAGAATGTTTTGGGAGACCCTACAGTTCAGCTGCTGTAGCCCCAGACCGGTGATGGAGAACACTTTGAGGTAGCAGGTTCAAGCTGGAGGCATGTCCCTGGCATTCCAGGCCAATATATGTCTGGATTTTTGAGAACGGTGTCGACTTTGGGCCAAAACTTTTTCGCCTGCCTGCCGGCGATAGCCGGCAGTCAGGCCCTTGCGGTGCTCCGAAAGTGAGGGGGGACTCCGTCATGGAGGGTAGTGGTAGAAAGCTTAGGTGTCTGGCTACCAGCTGGTACCAAGGGAAAGGCCCAGCAATTATCCTTTGGGGGGTGGGGTGAGTCACAGAGAGAGGCATTTTGCTTAGGAAAACTGCTTATTTTCTTTGCAGGACAGCCTTTGTCAGTCATTGCCCTGTGGGCTTAGTGGCTGGAAGCCAGCCAGCCAGTCACAAGCAAGCTGGGTGAGTAGAGTGTGTGTTGCCAGGCTGCCTGTGGCTGATCTGTCTAAAAATACCCTGTAATTTCTTGGAAAACTGTCAGGGTGGTTGTGCCGAGGTGAGCACGGTTTTCATAAATCCAGACATATATTGGGACAGAATGTTTTGGGAGACCCTACAGTTCAGCTGCTGTAGCCCCAGACCGGTGATGGAGAACACTTTGAGGTAGCAGGTTCAAGCTGGAGGCATGTCCCTGGCATTCCAGGCCAATATATGTCTGGATTTTTGAGAACGGTGTCGACTTTGGGCCAAAACTTTTTCGCCTGCCTGCCGGCGATAGCCGGCAGTCAGGCCCTTGCGGTGCTCCGAAAGTGAGGGGGGACTCCGTCATGGAGGGTAGTGGTAGAAAGCTTAGGTGTCTGGCTACCAGCTGGTACCAAGGGAAAGGCCCAGCAATTATCCTTTGGGGGGTGGGGTGAGTCACAGAGAGAGGCATTTTGCTTAGGAAAACTGCTTATTTTCTTTGCAGGACAGCCTTTGTCAGTCATGCCCTGTGGGCTTAGTGGCTGGAAGCCAGCCAGCCAGTCACAAGCAAGCTGGGTGAGTAGAGTGTGTGTTGCCAGGCTGCCTGTGGCTGATCTGTCTAAAAATACCCTGTAATTTCTTGGAAAACTGTCAGGGTGGTTGTGCCGAGGTGAGCACGGTTTTCATAAATCCAGACATATATTGGGACAGAATGTTTTGGGAGACCCTACAGTTCAGCTGCTGTAGCCCCAGACCGGTGATGGAGAACACTTTGAGGTAGCAGGTTCAAGCTGGAGGCATGTCCCTGGCATTCCAGGCCAATATATGTCTGGATTTTTGAGAACGGTGTCGACTTTGGGCCAAAACTTTTTCGCCTGCCTGCCGGCGATAGCCGGCAGTCAGGCCCTTGCGGTGCTCCGAAAGTGAGGGGGGACTCCGTCATGGAGGGTAGTGGTAGAAAGCTTAGGTGTCTGGCTACCAGCTGGTACCAAGGGAAAGGCCCAGCAATTATCCTTTGGGGGGTGGGGTGAGTCACAGAGAGAGGCATTTTGCTTAGGAAAACTGCTTATTTTCTTTGCAGGACAGCCTTTGTCAGTCATGCCCTGTGGGCTTAGTGGCTGGAAGCCAGCCAGCCAGTCACAAGCAAGCTGGGTGAGTAGAGTGTGTGTTGCCAGGCTGCCTGTGGCTGATCTGTCTAAAAATACCCTGTAATTTCTTGGAAAACTGTCAGGGTGGTTGTGCCGAGGTGAGCACGGTTTTCATAAATCCAGACATATATTGGGACAGAATGTTTTGGGAGACCCTACAGTTCAGCTGCTGTAGCCCCAGACCGGTGATGGAGAACACTTTGAGGTAGCAGGTTCAAGCTGGAGGCATGTCCCTGGCATTCCAGGCCAATATATGTCTGGATTTTTGAGAACGGTGTCGACTTTGGGCCAAAACTTTTTCGCCTGCCTGCCGGCGATAGCCGGCAGTCAGGCCCTTGCGGTGCTCCGAAAGTGAGGGGGGACTCCGTCATGGAGGGTAGTGGTAGAAAGCTTAGGTGTCTGGCTACCAGCTGGTACCAAGGGAAAGGCCCAGCAATTATCCTTTGGGGGTGGGGTGAGTCACAGAGAGAGGCATTTTGCTTAGGAAAACTGCTTATTTTCTTTGCAGGACAGCCTTTGTCAGTCATGCCCTGTGGGCTTAGTGGCTGGAAGCCAGCCAGCCAGTCACAAGCAAGCTGGGTGAGTAGAGTGTGTGTTGCCAGGCTGCCTGTGGCTGATCTGTCTAAAAATACCCTGTAATTTCTTGGAAAACTGTCAGGGTGGTTGTGCCGAGGTGAGCACGGTTTTCATAAATCCAGACATATATTGGGACAGAATGTTTTGGGAGACCCTACAGTTCAGCTGCTGTAGCCCCAGACCGGTGATGGAGAACACTTTGAGGTAGCAGGTTCAAGCTGGAGGCATGTCCCTGGCATTCCAGGCCAATATATGTCTGGATTTTTGAGAACGGTGTCGACTTTGGGCCAAAACTTTTTCGCCTGCCTGCCGGCGATAGCCGGCAGTCAGGCCCTTGCGGTGCTCCGAAAGTGAGGGGGGACTCCGTCATGGAGGGTAGTGGTAGAAAGCTTAGGTGTCTGGCTACCAGCTGGTACCAAGGGAAAGGCCCAGCAATTATCCTTTGGGGGGTGGGGTGAGTCACAGAGAGAGGCATTTTGCTTAGGAAAACTGCTTATTTTCTTTGCAGGACAGCCTTTGTCAGTCATGCCCTGTGGGCTTAGTGGCTGGAAGCCAGCCAGCCAGTCACAAGCAAGCTGGGTGAGTAGAGTGTGTGTTGCCAGGCTGCCTGTGGCTGATCTGTCTAAAAATACCCTGTAATTTCTTGGAAAACTGTCAGGGTGGTTGTGCCGAGGTGAGCACGGTTTTCATAAATCCAGACATATATTGGGACAGAATGTTTTGGGAGACCCTACAGTTCAGCTGCTGTAGCCCCAGACCGGTGATGGAGAACACTTTGAGGTAGCAGGTTCAAGCTGGAGGCATGTCCCTGGCATTCCAGGCCAATATATGTCTGGATTTTTGAGAACGGTGTCGACTTTGGGCCAAAACTTTTTCGCCTGCCTGCCGGCGATAGCCGGCAGTCAGGCCCTTGCGGTGCTCCGAAAGTGAGGGGGGACTCCGTCATGGAGGGTAGTGGTAGAAAGCTTAGGTGTCTGGCTACCAGCTGGTACCAAGGGAAAGGCCCAGCAATTATCCTTTGGGGGGTGGGGTGAGTCACAGAGAGAGGCATTTTGCTTAGGAAAACTGCTTATTTTCTTTGCAGGACAGCCTTTGTCAGTCATGCCCTGTGGGCTTAGTGGCTGGAAGCCAGCCAGCCAGTCACAAGCAAGCTGGGTGAGTAGAGTGTGTGTTGCCAGGCTGCCTGTGGCTGATCTGTCTAAAAATACCCTGTAATTTCTTGGAAAACTGTCAGGGTGGTTGTGCCGAGGTGAGCACGGTTTTCATAAATCCAGACATATATTGGGACAGAATGTTTTGGGAGACCCTACAGTTCAGCTGCTGTAGCCCCAGACCGGTGATGGAGAACACTTTGAGGTAGCAGGTTCAAGCTGGAGGCATGTCCCTGGCATTCCAGGCCAATATATGTCTGGATTTTTGAGAACGGTGTCGACTTTGGGCCAAAACTTTTTCGCCTGCCTGCCGGCGATAGCCGGCAGTCAGGCCCTTGCGGTGCTCCGAAAGTGAGGGGGGACTCCGTCATGGAGGGTAGTGGTAGAAAGCTTAGGTGTCTGGCTACCAGCTGGTACCAAGGGAAAGGCCCAGCAATTATCCTTTGGGGGGTGGGGTGAGTCACAGAGAGAGGCATTTTGCTTAGGAAAACTGCTTATTTTCTTTGCAGGACAGCCTTTGTCAGTCATGCCCTGTGGGCTTAGTGGCTGGAAGCCAGCCAGCCAGTCACAAGCAAGCTGGGTGAGTAGAGTGTGTGTTGCCAGGCTGCCTGTGGCTGATCTGTCTAAAAATACCCTGTAATTTCTTGGAAAACTGTCAGGGTGGTTGTGCCGAGGTGAGCACGGTTTTCATAAATCCAGACATATATTGGGACAGAATGTTTTGGGAGACCCTACAGTTCAGCTGCTGTAGCCCCAGACCGGTGATGGAGAACACTTTGAGGTAGCAGGTTCAAGCTGGAGGCATGTCCCTGGCATTCCAGGCCAATATATGTCTGGATTTTTGAGAACGGTGTCGACTTTGGGCCAAAACTTTTTCGCCTGCCTGCCGGCGATAGCCGGCAGTCAGGCCCTTGCGGTGCTCCGAAAGTGAGGGGGGACTCCGTCATGGAGGGTAGTGGTAGAAAGCTTAGGTGTCTGGCTACCAGCTGGTACCAAGGGAAAGGCCCAGCAATTATCCTTTGGGGGGTGGGGTGAGTCACAGAGAGAGGCATTTTGCTTAGGAAAACTGCTTATTTTCTTTGCAGGACAGCCTTTGTCAGTCATGCCCTGTGGGCTTAGTGGCTGGAAGCCAGCCAGCCAGTCACAAGCAAGCTGGGTGAGTAGAGTGTGTGTTGCCAGGCTGCCTGTGGCTGATCTGTCTAAAAATACCCTGTAATTTCTTGGAAAACTGTCAGGGTGGTTGTGCCGAGGTGAGCACGGTTTTCATAAATCCAGACATATATTGGGACAGAATGTTTTGGGAGACCCTACAGTTCAGCTGCTGTAGCCCCAGACCGGTGATGGAGAACACTTTGAGGTAGCAGGTTCAAGCTGGAGGCATGTCCCTGGCATTCCAGGCCAATATATGTCTGGATTTTTGAGAACGGTGTCGACTTTGGGCCAAAACTTTTTCGCCTGCCTGCCGGCGATAGCCGGCAGTCAGGCCCTTGCGGTGCTCCGAAAGTGAGGGGGGACTCCGTCATGGAGGGTAGTGGTAGAAAGCTTAGGTGTCTGGCTACCAGCTGGTACCAAGGGAAAGGCCCAGCAATTATCCTTTGGGGGGTGGGGTGAGTCACAGAGAGAGGCATTTTGCTTAGGAAAACTGCTTATTTTCTTTGCAGGACAGCCTTTGTCAGTCATGCCCTGTGGGCTTAGTGGCTGGAAGCCAGCCAGCCAGTCACAAGCAAGCTGGGTGAGTAGAGTGTGTGTTGCCAGGCTGCCTGTGGCTGATCTGTCTAAAAATACCCTGTAATTTCTTGGAAAACTGTCAGGGTGGTTGTGCCGAGGTGAGCACGGTTTTCATAAATCCAGACATATATTGGGACAGAATGTTTTGGGAGACCCTACAGTTCAGCTGCTGTAGCCCCAGACCGGTGATGGAGAACACTTTGAGGTAGCAGGTTCAAGCTGGAGGCATGTCCCTGGCATTCCAGGCCAATATATGTCTGGATTTTTGAGAACGGTGTCGACTTTGGGCCAAAACTTTTTCGCCTGCCTGCCGGCGATAGCCGGCAGTCAGGCCCTTGCGGTGCTCCGAAAGTGAGGGGGGACTCCGTCATGGAGGGTAGTGGTAGAAAGCTTAGGTGTCTGGCTACCAGCTGGTACCAAGGGAAAGGCCCAGCAATTATCCTTTGGGGGGTGGGGTGAGTCACAGAGAGAGGCATTTTGCTTAGGAAAACTGCTTATTTTCTTTGCAGGACAGCCTTTGTCAGTCATGCCCTGTGGGCTTAGTGGCTGGAAGCCAGCCAGCCAGTCACAAGCAAGCTGGGTGAGTAGAGTGTGTGTTGCCAGGCTGCCTGTGGCTGATCTGTCTAAAAATACCCTGTAATTTCTTGGAAAACTGTCAGGGTGGTTGTGCCGAGGTGAGCACGGTTTTCATAAATCCAGACATATATTGGGACAGAATGTTTTGGGAGACCCTACAGTTCAGCTGCTGTAGCCCCAGACCGGTGATGGAGAACACTTTGAGGTAGCAGGTTCAAGCTGGAGGCATGTCCCTGGCATTCCAGGCCAATATATGTCTGGATTTTTGAGAACGGTGTCGACTTTGGGCCAAAACTTTTTCGCCTGCCTGCCGGCGATAGCCGGCAGTCAGGCCCTTGCGGTGCTCCGAAAGTGAGGGGGGACTCCGTCATGGAGGGTAGTGGTAGAAAGCTTAGGTGTCTGGCTACCAGCTGGTACCAAGGGAAAGGCCCAGCAATTATCCTTTGGGGGGTGGGGTGAGTCACAGAGAGAGGCATTTTGCTTAGGAAAACTGCTTATTTTCTTTGCAGGACAGCCTTTGTCAGTCATGCCCTGTGGGCTTAGTGGCTGGAAGCCAGCCAGCCAGTCACAAGCAAGCTGGGTGAGTAGAGTGTGTGTTGCCAGGCTGCCTGTGGCTGATCTGTCTAAAAATACCCTGTAATTTCTTGGAAAACTGTCAGGGTGGTTGTGCCGAGGTGAGCACGGTTTTCATAAATCCAGACATATATTGGGACAGAATGTTTTGGGAGACCCTACAGTTCAGCTGCTGTAGCCCCAGACCGGTGATGGAGAACACTTTGAGGTAGCAGGTTCAAGCTGGAGGCATGTCCCTGGCATTCCAGGCCAATATATGTCTGGATTTTTGAGAACGGTGTCGACTTTGGGCCAAAACTTTTTCGCCTGCCTGCCGGCGATAGCCGGCAGTCAGGCCCTTGCGGTGCTCCGAAAGTGAGGGGGGACTCCGTCATGGAGGGTAGTGGTAGAAAGCTTAGGTGTCTGGCTACCAGCTGGTACCAAGGGAAAGGCCCAGCAATTATCCTTTGGGGGGTGGGGTGAGTCACAGAGAGAGGCATTTTGCTTAGGAAAACTGCTTATTTTCTTTGCAGGACAGCCTTTGTCAGTCATGCCCTGTGGGCTTAGTGGCTGGAAGCCAGCCAGCCAGTCACAAGCAAGCTGGGTGAGTAGAGTGTGTGTTGCCAGGCTGCCTGTGGCTGATCTGTCTAAAAATACCCTGTAATTTCTTGGAAAACTGTCAGGGTGGTTGTGCCGAGGTGAGCACGGTTTTCATAAATCCAGACATATATTGGGACAGAATGTTTTGGGAGACCCTACAGTTCAGCTGCTGTAGCCCCAGACCGGTGATGGAGAACACTTTGAGGTAGCAGGTTCAAGCTGGAGGCATGTCCCTGGCATTCCAGGCCAATATATGTCTGGATTTTTGAGAACGGTGTCGACTTTGGGCCAAAACTTTTTCGCCTGCCTGCCGGCGATAGCCGGCAGTCAGGCCCTTGCGGTGCTCCGAAAGTGAGGGGGGACTCCGTCATGGAGGGTAGTGGTAGAAAGCTTAGGTGTCTGGCTACCAGCTGGTACCAAGGGAAAGGCCCAGCAATTATCCTTTGGGGGGTGGGGTGAGTCACAGAGAGAGGCATTTTGCTTAGGAAAACTGCTTATTTTCTTTGCAGGACAGCCTTTGTCAGTCATGCCCTGTGGGCTTAGTGGCTGGAAGCCAGCCAGCCAGTCACAAGCAAGCTGGGTGAGTAGAGTGTGTGTTGCCAGGCTGCCTGTGGCTGATCTGTCTAAAAATACCCTGTAATTTCTTGGAAAACTGTCAGGGTGGTTGTGCCGAGGTGAGCACGGTTTTCATAAATCCAGACATATATTGGGACAGAATGTTTTGGGAGACCCTACAGTTCAGCTGCTGTAGCCCCAGACCGGTGATGGAGAACACTTTGAGGTAGCAGGTTCAAGCTGGAGGCATGTCCCTGGCATTCCAGGCCAATATATGTCTGGATTTTTGAGAACGGTGTCGACTTTGGGCCAAAACTTTTTCGCCTGCCTGCCGGCGATAGCCGGCAGTCAGGCCCTTGCGGTGCTCCGAAAGTGAGGGGGGACTCCGTCATGGAGGGTAGTGGTAGAAAGCTTAGGTGTCTGGCTACCAGCTGGTACCAAGGGAAAGGCCCAGCAATTATCCTTTGGGGGGTGGGGTGAGTCACAGAGAGAGGCATTTTGCTTAGGAAAACTGCTTATTTTCTTTGCAGGACAGCCTTTGTCAGTCATGCCCTGTGGGCTTAGTGGCTGGAAGCCAGCCAGCCAGTCACAAGCAAGCTGGGTGAGTAGAGTGTGTGTTGCCAGGCTGCCTGTGGCTGATCTGTCTAAAAATACCCTGTAATTTCTTGGAAAACTGTCAGGGTGGTTGTGCCGAGGTGAGCACGGTTTTCATAAATCCAGACATATATTGGGACAGAATGTTTTGGGAGACCCTACAGTTCAGCTGCTGTAGCCCCAGACCGGTGATGGAGAACACTTTGAGGTAGCAGGTTCAAGCTGGAGGCATGTCCCTGGCATTCCAGGCCAATATATGTCTGGATTTTTGAGAACGGTGTCGACTTTGGGCCAAAACTTTTTCGCCTGCCTGCCGGCGATAGCCGGCAGTCAGGCCCTTGCGGTGCTCCGAAAGTGAGGGGGGACTCCGTCATGGAGGGTAGTGGTAGAAAGCTTAGGTGTCTGGCTACCAGCTGGTACCAAGGGAAAGGCCCAGCAATTATCCTTTGGGGGGTGGGGTGAGTCACAGAGAGAGGCATTTTGCTTAGGAAAACTGCTTATTTTCTTTGCAGGACAGCCTTTGTCAGTCATGCCCTGTGGGCTTAGTGGCTGGAAGCCAGCCAGCCAGTCACAAGCAAGCTGGGTGAGTAGAGTGTGTGTTGCCAGGCTGCCTGTGGCTGATCTGTCTAAAAATACCCTGTAATTTCTTGGAAAACTGTCAGGGTGGTTGTGCCGAGGTGAGCACGGTTTTCATAAATCCAGACATATATTGGGACAGAATGTTTTGGGAGACCCTACAGTTCAGCTGCTGTAGCCCCAGACCGGTGATGGAGAACACTTTGAGGTAGCAGGTTCAAGCTGGAGGCATGTCCCTGGCATTCCAGGCCAATATATGTCTGGATTTTTGAGAACGGTGTCGACTTTGGGCCAAAACTTTTTCGCCTGCCTGCCGGCGATAGCCGGCAGTCAGGCCCTTGCGGTGCTCCGAAAGTGAGGGGGGACTCCGTCATGGAGGGTAGTGGTAGAAAGCTTAGGTGTCTGGCTACCAGCTGGTACCAAGGGAAAGGCCCAGCAATTATCCTTTGGGGGGTGGGGTGAGTCACAGAGAGAGGCATTTTGCTTAGGAAAACTGCTTATTTTCTTTGCAGGACAGCCTTTGTCAGTCATGCCCTGTGGGCTTAGTGGCTGGAAGCCAGCCAGCCAGTCACAAGCAAGCTGGGTGAGTAGAGTGTGTGTTGCCAGGCTGCCTGTGGCTGATCTGTCTAAAAATACCCTGTAATTTCTTGGAAAACTGTCAGGGTGGTTGTGCCGAGGTGAGCACGGTTTTCATAAATCCAGACATATATTGGGACAGAATGTTTTGGGAGACCCTACAGTTCAGCTGCTGTAGCCCCAGACCGGTGATGGAGAACACTTTGAGGTAGCAGGTTCAAGCTGGAGGCATGTCCCTGGCATTCCAGGCCAATATATGTCTGGATTTTTGAGAACGGTGTCGACTTTGGGCCAAAACTTTTTCGCCTGCCTGCCGGCGATAGCCGGCAGTCAGGCCCTTGCGGTGCTCCGAAAGTGAGGGGGGACTCCGTCATGGAGGGTAGTGGTAGAAAGCTTAGGTGTCTGGCTACCAGCTGGTACCAAGGGAAAGGCTCAGCAATTATCCTTTGGGGGGTGGGGTGAGTCACAGAGAGAGGCATTTTGCTTAGGAAAACTGCTTATTTTCTTTGCAGGACAGCCTTTGTCAGTCATGCCCTGTGGGCTTAGTGGCTGGAAGCCAGCCAGCCAGTCACAAGCAAGCTGGGTGAGTAGAGTGTGTGTTGCCAGGCTGCCTGTGGCTGATCTGTCTAAAAATACCCTGTAATTTCTTGGAAAACTGTCAGGGTGGTTGTGCCGAGGTGAGCACGGTTTTCATAAATCCAGACATATATTGGGACAGAATGTTTTGGGAGACCCTACAGTTCAGCTGCTGTAGCCCCAGACCGGTGATGGAGAACACTTTGAGGTAGCAGGTTCAAGCTGGAGGCATGTCCCTGGCATTCCAGGCCAATATATGTCTGGATTTTTGAGAACGGTGTCGACTTTGGGCCAAAACTTTTTCGCCTGCCTGCCGGCGATAGCCGGCAGTCAGGCCCTTGCGGTGCTCCGAAAGTGAGGGGGGACTCCGTCATGGAGGGTAGTGGTAGAAAGCTTAGGTGTCTGGCTACCAGCTGGTACCAAGGGAAAGGCCCAGCAATTATCCTTTGGGGGGTGGGGTGAGTCACAGAGAGAGGCATTTTGCTTAGGAAAACTGCTTATTTTCTTTGCAGGACAGCCTTTGTCAGTCATGCCCTGTGGGCTTAGTGGCTGGAAGCCAGCCAGCCAGTCACAAGCAAGCTGGGTGAGTAGAGTGTGTGTTGCCAGGCTGCCTGTGGCTGATCTGTCTAAAAATACCCTGTAATTTCTTGGAAAACTGTCAGGGTGGTTGTGCCGAGGTGAGCACGGTTTTCATAAATCCAGACATATATTGGGACAGAATGTTTTGGGAGACCCTACAGTTCAGCTGCTGTAGCCCCAGACCGGTGATGGAGAACACTTTGAGGTAGCAGGTTCAAGCTGGAGGCATGTCCCTGGCATTCCAGGCCAATATATGTCTGGATTTTTGAGAACGGTGTCGACTTTGGGCCAAAACTTTTTCGCCTGCCTGCCGGCGATAGCCGGCAGTCAGGCCCTTGCGGTGCTCCGAAAGTGAGGGGGGACTCCGTCATGGAGGGTAGTGGTAGAAAGCTTAGGTGTCTGGCTACCAGCTGGTACCAAGGGAAAGGCCCAGCAATTATCCTTTGGGGGGTGGGGTGAGTCACAGAGAGAGGCATTTTGCTTAGGAAAACTGCTTATTTTCTTTGCAGGACAGCCTTTGTCAGTCATGCCCTGTGGGCTTAGTGGCTGGAAGCCAGCCAGCCAGTCACAAGCAAGCTGGGTGAGTAGAGTGTGTGTTGCCAGGCTGCCTGTGGCTGATCTGTCTAAAAATACCCTGTAATTTCTTGGAAAACTGTCAGGGTGGTTGTGCCGAGGTGAGCACGGTTTTCATAAATCCAGACATATATTGGGACAGAATGTTTTGGGAGACCCTACAGTTCAGCTGCTGTAGCCCCAGACCGGTGATGGAGAACACTTTGAGGTAGCAGGTTCAAGCTGGAGGCATGTCCCTGGCATTCCAGGCCAATATATGTCTGGATTTTTGAGAACGGTGTCGACTTTGGGCCAAAACTTTTTCGCCTGCCTGCCGGCGATAGCCGGCAGTCAGGCCCTTGCGGTGCTCCGAAAGTGAGGGGGGACTCCGTCATGGAGGGTAGTGGTAGAAAGCTTAGGTGTCTGGCTACCAGCTGGTACCAAGGGAAAGGCCCAGCAATTATCCTTTGGGGGGTGGGGTGAGTCACAGAGAGAGGCATTTTGCTTAGGAAAACTGCTTATTTTCTTTGCAGGACAGCCTTTGTCAGTCATGCCCTGTGGGCTTAGTGGCTGGAAGCCAGCCAGCCAGTCACAAGCAAGCTGGGTGAGTAGAGTGTGTGTTGCCAGGCTGCCTGTGGCTGATCTGTCTAAAAATACCCTGTAATTTCTTGGAAAACTGTCAGGGTGGTTGTGCCGAGGTGAGCACGGTTTTCATAAATCCAGACATATATTGGGACAGAATGTTTTGGGAGACCCTACAGTTCAGCTGCTGTAGCCCCAGACCGGTGATGGAGAACACTTTGAGGTAGCAGGTTCAAGCTGGAGGCATGTCCCTGGCATTCCAGGCCAATATATGTCTGGATTTTTGAGAACGGTGTCGACTTTGGGCCAAAACTTTTTCGCCTGCCTGCCGGCGATAGCCGGCAGTCAGGCCCTTGCGGTGCTCCGAAAGTGAGGGGGGACTCCGTCATGGAGGGTAGTGGTAGAAAGCTTAGGTGTCTGGCTACCAGCTGGTACCAAGGGAAAGGCCCAGCAATTATCCTTTGGGGGGTGGGGTGAGTCACAGAGAGAGGCATTTTGCTTAGGAAAACTGCTTATTTTCTTTGCAGGACAGCCTTTGTCAGTCATGCCCTGTGGGCTTAGTGGCTGGAAGCCAGCCAGCCAGTCACAAGCAAGCTGGGTGAGTAGAGTGTGTGTTGCCAGGCTGCCTGTGGCTGATCTGTCTAAAAATACCCTGTAATTTCTTGGAAAACTGTCAGGGTGGTTGTGCCGAGGTGAGCACGGTTTTCATAAATCCAGACATATATTGGGACAGAATGTTTTGGGAGACCCTACAGTTCAGCTGCTGTAGCCCCAGACCGGTGATGGAGAACACTTTGAGGTAGCAGGTTCAAGCTGGAGGCATGTCCCTGGCATTCCAGGCCAATATATGTCTGGATTTTTGAGAACGGTGTCGACTTTGGGCCAAAACTTTTTCGCCTGCCTGCCGGCGATAGCCGGCAGTCAGGCCCTTGCGGTGCTCCGAAAGTGAGGGGGGACTCCGTCATGGAGGGTAGTGGTAGAAAGCTTAGGTGTCTGGCTACCAGCTGGTACCAAGGGAAAGGCCCAGCAATTATCCTTTGGGGGGTGGGGTGAGTCACAGAGAGAGGCATTTTGCTTAGGAAAACTGCTTATTTTCTTTGCAGGACAGCCTTTGTCAGTCATGCCCTGTGGGCTTAGTGGCTGGAAGCCAGCCAGCCAGTCACAAGCAAGCTGGGTGAGTAGAGTGTGTGTTGCCAGGCTGCCTGTGGCTGATCTGTCTAAAAATACCCTGTAATTTCTTGGAAAACTGTCAGGGTGGTTGTGCCGAGGTGAGCACGGTTTTCATAAATCCAGACATATATTGGGACAGAATGTTTTGGGAGACCCTACAGTTCAGCTGCTGTAGCCCCAGACCGGTGATGGAGAACACTTTGAGGTAGCAGGTTCAAGCTGGAGGCATGTCCCTGGCATTCCAGGCCAATATATGTCTGGATTTTTGAGAACGGTGTCGACTTTGGGCCAAAACTTTTTCGCCTGCCTGCCGGCGATAGCCGGCAGTCAGGCCCTTGCGGTGCTCCGAAAGTGAGGGGGGACTCCGTCATGGAGGGTAGTGGTAGAAAGCTTAGGTGTCTGGCTACCAGCTGGTACCAAGGGAAAGGCCCAGCAATTATCCTTTGGGGGGTGGGGTGAGTCACAGAGAGAGGCATTTTGCTTAGGAAAACTGCTTATTTTCTTTGCAGGACAGCCTTTGTCAGTCATGCCCTGTGGGCTTAGTGGCTGGAAGCCAGCCAGCCAGTCACAAGCAAGCTGGGTGAGTAGAGTGTGTGTTGCCAGGCTGCCTGTGGCTGATCTGTCTAAAAATACCCTGTAATTTCTTGGAAAACTGTCAGGGTGGTTGTGCCGAGGTGAGCACGGTTTTCATAAATCCAGACATATATTGGGACAGAATGTTTTGGGAGACCCTACAGTTCAGCTGCTGTAGCCCCAGACCGGTGATGGAGAACACTTTGAGGTAGCAGGTTCAAGCTGGAGGCATGTCCCTGGCATTCCAGGCCAATATATGTCTGGATTTTTGAGAACGGTGTCGACTTTGGGCCAAAACTTTTTCGCCTGCCTGCCGGCGATAGCCGGCAGTCAGGCCCTTGCGGTGCTCCGAAAGTGAGGGGGGACTCCGTCATGGAGGGTAGTGGTAGAAAGCTTAGGTGTCTGGCTACCAGCTGGTACCAAGGGAAAGGCCCAGCAATTATCCTTTGGGGGGTGGGGTGAGTCACAGAGAGAGGCATTTTGCTTAGGAAAACTGCTTATTTTCTTTGCAGGACAGCCTTTGTCAGTCATGCCCTGTGGGCTTAGTGGCTGGAAGCCAGCCAGCCAGTCACAAGCAAGCTGGGTGAGTAGAGTGTGTGTTGCCAGGCTGCCTGTGGCTGATCTGTCTAAAAATACCCTGTAATTTCTTGGAAAACTGTCAGGGTGGTTGTGCCGAGGTGAGCACGGTTTTCATAAATCCAGACATATATTGGGACAGAATGTTTTGGGAGACCCTACAGTTCAGCTGCTGTAGCCCCAGACCGGTGATGGAGAACACTTTGAGGTAGCAGGTTCAAGCTGGAGGCATGTCCCTGGCATTCCAGGCCAATATATGTCTGGATTTTTGAGAACGGTGTCGACTTTGGGCCAAAACTTTTTCGCCTGCCTGCCGGCGATAGCCGGCAGTCAGGCCCTTGCGGTGCTCCGAAAGTGAGGGGGGACTCCGTCATGGAGGGTAGTGGTAGAAAGCTTAGGTGTCTGGCTACCAGCTGGTACCAAGGGAAAGGCCCAGCAATTATCCTTTGGGGGGTGGGGTGAGTCACAGAGAGAGGCATTTTGCTTAGGAAAACTGCTTATTTTCTTTGCAGGACAGCCTTTGTCAGTCATGCCCTGTGGGCTTAGTGGCTGGAAGCCAGCCAGCCAGTCACAAGCAAGCTGGGTGAGTAGAGTGTGTGTTGCCAGGCTGCCTGTGGCTGATCTGTCTAAAAATACCCTGTAATTTCTTGGAAAACTGTCAGGGTGGTTGTGCCGAGGTGAGCACGGTTTTCATAAATCCAGACATATATTGGGACAGAATGTTTTGGGAGACCCTACAGTTCAGCTGCTGTAGCCCCAGACCGGTGATGGAGAACACTTTGAGGTAGCAGGTTCAAGCTGGAGGCATGTCCCTGGCATTCCAGGCCAATATATGTCTGGATTTTTGAGAACGGTGTCGACTTTGGGCCAAAACTTTTTCGCCTGCCTGCCGGCGATAGCCGGCAGTCAGGCCCTTGCGGTGCTCCGAAAGTGAGGGGGGACTCCGTCATGGAGGGTAGTGGTAGAAAGCTTAGGTGTCTGGCTACCAGCTGGTACCAAGGGAAAGGCCCAGCAATTATCCTTTGGGGGGTGGGGTGAGTCACAGAGAGAGGCATTTTGCTTAGGAAAACTGCTTATTTTCTTTGCAGGACAGCCTTTGTCAGTCATGCCCTGTGGGCTTAGTGGCTGGAAGCCAGCCAGCCAGTCACAAGCAAGCTGGGTGAGTAGAGTGTGTGTTGCCAGGCTGCCTGTGGCTGATCTGTCTAAAAATACCCTGTAATTTCTTGGAAAACTGTCAGGGTGGTTGTGCCGAGGTGAGCACGGTTTTCATAAATCCAGACATATATTGGGACAGAATGTTTTGGGAGACCCTACAGTTCAGCTGCTGTAGCCCCAGACCGGTGATGGAGAACACTTTGAGGTAGCAGGTTCAAGCTGGAGGCATGTCCCTGGCATTCCAGGCCAATATATGTCTGGATTTTTGAGAACGGTGTCGACTTTGGGCCAAAACTTTTTCGCCTGCCTGCCGGCGATAGCCGGCAGTCAGGCCCTTGCGGTGCTCCGAAAGTGAGGGGGGACTCCGTCATGGAGGGTAGTGGTAGAAAGCTTAGGTGTCTGGCTACCAGCTGGTACCAAGGGAAAGGCCCAGCAATTATCCTTTGGGGGGTGGGGTGAGTCACAGAGAGAGGCATTTTGCTTAGGAAAACTGCTTATTTTCTTTGCAGGACAGCCTTTGTCAGTCATGCCCTGTGGGCTTAGTGGCTGGAAGCCAGCCAGCCAGTCACAAGCAAGCTGGGTGAGTAGAGTGTGTGTTGCCAGGCTGCCTGTGGCTGATCTGTCTAAAAATACCCTGTAATTTCTTGGAAAACTGTCAGGGTGGTTGTGCCGAGGTGAGCACGGTTTTCATAAATCCAGACATATATTGGGACAGAATGTTTTGGGAGACCCTACAGTTCAGCTGCTGTAGCCCCAGACCGGTGATGGAGAACACTTTGAGGTAGCAGGTTCAAGCTGGAGGCATGTCCCTGGCATTCCAGGCCAATATATGTCTGGATTTTTGAGAACGGTGTCGACTTTGGGCCAAAACTTTTTCGCCTGCCTGCCGGCGATAGCCGGCAGTCAGGCCCTTGCGGTGCTCCGAAAGTGAGGGGGGACTCCGTCATGGAGGGTAGTGGTAGAAAGCTTAGGTGTCTGGCTACCAGCTGGTACCAAGGGAAAGGCCCAGCAATTATCCTTTGGGGGGTGGGGTGAGTCACAGAGAGAGGCATTTTGCTTAGGAAAACTGCTTATTTTCTTTGCAGGACAGCCTTTGTCAGTCATGCCCTGTGGGCTTAGTGGCTGGAAGCCAGCCAGCCAGTCACAAGCAAGCTGGGTGAGTAGAGTGTGTGTTGCCAGGCTGCCTGTGGCTGATCTGTCTAAAAATACCCTGTAATTTCTTGGAAAACTGTCAGGGTGGTTGTGCCGAGGTGAGCACGGTTTTCATAAATCCAGACATATATTGGGACAGAATGTTTTGGGAGACCCTACAGTTCAGCTGCTGTAGCCCCAGACCGGTGATGGAGAACACTTTGAGGTAGCAGGTTCAAGCTGGAGGCATGTCCCTGGCATTCCAGGCCAATATATGTCTGGATTTTTGAGAACGGTGTCGACTTTGGGCCAAAACTTTTTCGCCTGCCTGCCGGCGATAGCCGGCAGTCAGGCCCTTGCGGTGCTCCGAAAGTGAGGGGGGACTCCGTCATGGAGGGTAGTGGTAGAAAGCTTAGGTGTCTGGCTACCAGCTGGTACCAAGGGAAAGGCCCAGCAATTATCCTTTGGGGGGTGGGGTGAGTCACAGAGAGAGGCATTTTGCTTAGGAAAACTGCTTATTTTCTTTGCAGGACAGCCTTTGTCAGTCATGCCCTGTGGGCTTAGTGGCTGGAAGCCAGCCAGCCAGTCACAAGCAAGCTGGGTGAGTAGAGTGTGTGTTGCCAGGCTGCCTGTGGCTGATCTGTCTAAAAATACCCTGTAATTTCTTGGAAAACTGTCAGGGTGGTTGTGCCGAGGTGAGCACGGTTTTCATAAATCCAGACATATATTGGGACAGAATGTTTTGGGAGACCCTACAGTTCAGCTGCTGTAGCCCCAGACCGGTGATGGAGAACACTTTGAGGTAGCAGGTTCAAGCTGGAGGCATGTCCCTGGCATTCCAGGCCAATATATGTCTGGATTTTTGAGAACGGTGTCGACTTTGGGCCAAAACTTTTTCGCCTGCCTGCCGGCGATAGCCGGCAGTCAGGCCCTTGCGGTGCTCCGAAAGTGAGGGGGGACTCCGTCATGGAGGGTAGTGGTAGAAAGCTTAGGTGTCTGGCTACCAGCTGGTACCAAGGGAAAGGCCCAGCAATTATCCTTTGGGGGGTGGGGTGAGTCACAGAGAGAGGCATTTTGCTTAGGAAAACTGCTTATTTTCTTTGCAGGACAGCCTTTGTCAGTCATGCCCTGTGGGCTTAGTGGCTGGAAGCCAGCCAGCCAGTCACAAGCAAGCTGGGTGAGTAGAGTGTGTGTTGCCAGGCTGCCTGTGGCTGATCTGTCTAAAAATACCCTGTAATTTCTTGGAAAACTGTCAGGGTGGTTGTGCCGAGGTGAGCACGGTTTTCATAAATCCAGACATATATTGGGACAGAATGTTTTGGGAGACCCTACAGTTCAGCTGCTGTAGCCCCAGACCGGTGATGGAGAACACTTTGAGGTAGCAGGTTCAAGCTGGAGGCATGTCCCTGGCATTCCAGGCCAATATATGTCTGGATTTTTGAGAACGGTGTCGACTTTGGGCCAAAACTTTTTCGCCTGCCTGCCGGCGATAGCCGGCAGTCAGGCCCTTGCGGTGCTCCGAAAGTGAGGGGGGACTCCGTCATGGAGGGTAGTGGTAGAAAGCTTAGGTGTCTGGCTACCAGCTGGTACCAAGGGAAAGGCCCAGCAATTATCCTTTGGGGGGTGGGGTGAGTCACAGAGAGAGGCATTTTGCTTAGGAAAACTGCTTATTTTCTTTGCAGGACAGCCTTTGTCAGTCATGCCCTGTGGGCTTAGTGGCTGGAAGCCAGCCAGCCAGTCACAAGCAAGCTGGGTGAGTAGAGTGTGTGTTGCCAGGCTGCCTGTGGCTGATCT
>CAXHUQ010000715.1:2500-24860 GCA_964020085.1 Micromussa lordhowensis | reverse complement strand
GTTCAGTACTTTCAACCAGCAAAGGCGGGCTTACGTCTGGAGGGCTTATAAACAGATGTGCATGTATTTTTTGTTTCCAGGTAGATGGGCTATAATTGAAGGGGCTTGTAAGCCGGGGGAGGGGGGCATGTACCCTGAATTTTATGGTAACTATTTAGAAACTTTATGAACCAATTATCAATTTTATTGTTTCAGCTGAGGAATTCCAGAAATTAGGTTTTCCTGCTTCTGAGTTTGTTTTGGAAGGGCTTTTAAGTCCTAGTGATGCGAAAGTTTGGGCACCTCTACCCAGAATTGTTGAGTTCGTATTTAACTGTGGACTTAATGGATGGACAACTGAAATGATTGAAAACTTTAAGCGGCTCTGTTGGAAGTATTGCATACTTGTTGAGGAGGCTTATGGAGAATCCGAGTGTGTCATTACATTGCACTCTTTGACACATGTACCAGAGGACATAATGAGATTTGGATCACCTGACAACTACTGGTGCTTTCAGTATGAGAGAGCAGTTGGGCGCTATGTAAAACAAACAAGCAACAAAAAGGGAATTGAAAAAACTTTTGCTCGGAAGGAATCCCAAAGAGAGTTTATCAAAGTTTGGTCAGAACGAAACAAGTCGGATGTTCAGGATTCAAACCAAAGAGGAAAGTTTGATGAAGAAAAGGTATTTTTCATTTTCCTATTTTTGATTTAAGTAATGGTTCGGATAACAGCTACCGAGAAAACAATGGACAGGGTGAAGCGGGAACCGTTTGATTGTCCAGGCTAATCCAATTACTTATTTGACTTCGATTGGCTCCGGGGTCATTACGCGCGAAATTCAAATCAAAAATTTAAAATACTACATTTCGAGAAAGACTTTTGGCACGAAAAAAGACTTGAGTCAATTGTTTGATATCCTACGCTAGTGTGCGAATTATTAAGAAAATCGAATGTGCGGAAGCAGTTCAAAAATAACTTTTTGCTTTCGTGTCTGGCAGATACAGTAAATTGATGCCAGGTTTGACGACTTTTCGTCACCTCTCTTGAAACAAGATCCACAACTTTATGGGGAATCAGCAAGAAAAACACGTGTGCCTGGCACTCGGTGATCGATCACGTCCAAAACAAAGAAAACCGACTGAGAAATCTTCCCATTCAAGGCTGTTATTTTATGAAAAAAATGGCTGACCGGTAAGAAAATGTCACCTTAAGAAAGAATTAAGCTTTCTAGACGCATATGTATGAGGATTTCATATGTTTTGTAGAAAACGTACCTTGGCATCAACATCTGCGGGTGAAGACAGTCAATCTGATGGCTCCAAGAGAGCGAAACTCACAGCATCGGTAAGCAAAAAACCCTTTGTTTGAAACGAGAGTTGACATCCAACGAAAGTAGAGAACAGCTATGACCATCAAATATTAAGAGATCGTCGCATTGCATTTATTCCTATGTAAAAGCAATTTTAGCTTTTCTCGTAATCTCCACGCTGTGTTTATATTTTGTTTCGTAGAAAGCCCGTCTAATTCATTTGTACGGCAAGAACGTACAATCAAATGGAAAGATAAGGACAGTGCAACAGTTTAGAAGCGGCAAAGACTTCAAAACTATCGCCAAAAGTTTGAAGGTTGCTGAAGCTACGGCAGAGGTCTATGGATATTGATGCTTTTGCCGCGGGAGCGCCAATGGACCACGTGCGGCTGGCCGAAGTTCTTCAGGTGACTGAAGAAGATTTTGAAACAATAAAGAGCTGTATTGAGAAAAGTGAAGACCCCAAGTTGCGCGCAATACGAGACGAACTGAATCAGTTGTTCTCGTACAACCAACTACGTTTTGTTTTAGCCTGTATGATCAGAGACCTTAGTTTGTAGGGGTTGACGTACATGTTGTAAACCGGAAATCATCTTGCAATCCAGGAATCGACAGAACGTCCGATTGGAAGAGTGGTGGGGGGGGGGGGATTTGGTACAGGCACCTTTTCATACACTTGGGAAATGTTTTTCTAGGGACGTTTTCTTTCGGTCGAGGTCGTGTACATGAATTGTTGTTTTGGTACAAGTGTGAATGGCAGCAGGATCCTTTTTTCTTAAATGACCCCCTCCTCCCTTTCACCCCCAAAAGTCAAATGGTCTACTCCAAACTGCAGCTAGAGAATTCTGTAGTTGAAACCTTTATAGCTGCATGCAAACTAATCTCTAAAATATATATTTTCAGTGTAATTCTTGTAAATGTTGATTAGTGGATATACGACTTCCGGTTATATGTATGTTATTAGAAAAAATTCTGACAAGGTAATTTCAGGGCGACTATAGCCCCTTTGGTAAATCTTAGTTAGGATCAAGAATATGTGGAGTAATGATGATTTATGAATATTATTATCTCAAAATATTGCTAAATTTAGTAGACCCCTGATTTGAACTGCCCACTGAAATTTGTCCACGCCCTTGGTCACAAGTTCAGATTTGTCTTAATTGAAGGGACCAGTACCAGGGATTTGTTTCTGCAACAACCTTCATGTGTACCATCAAGGAACAGTCTTGCTATATATGAACCAGTTTCCCTGTGTAATAACTTCAGATATAACACCTTTCCCTAACTTAAAGTTTGGTCAATTTACAAGTACATAAATAGTTTAATCAGTTCCTGTTTATTTGGTAATTACTAGTATAAACCAGAGATGCAACATCAGTCCACTTGACATAATTTGCAAAGTGTTCAAAATGTCATGTATTGGTAGTTAGAATCATTTTGTGGCGTTACATTTTTGTATAAACCAAAGATGAAACATAATTCCTTGTTATGTTCAGAGAGTCCATTTGACAAGCATACAATTCAGATTGTTCAACATGGAACATGTTATTAGTTACCATGATTTTGTAGTATATCAGAACAACACATCGTCTGTGATTATATTTTCTTAGTTATTGTTGCCACTGTCTAACTTGCCTGGTTGTACACTGATTAAATAATCATAAAGCCACATTTACCAGACTCGGTGCATTATCAATGAAATGAAGAGGAACAATTTGGAAAATCATAGAAACAAGATCCATGTAGCACTGACCAGGGTAGCAGCTCTGTTTGCCCCACTGTTCTAAAAATGATCACATCATCATAAAATATAACATGCAGTAGCAATTGCTTCAATTTTGCTCAATGTCTCACTGTGATTGGTTAGCCAATTAAAAGGAAAATCTAACCTATCATTACTAGTTGCTTTTTGCATCCCCTTTGCCATTCATTTGCTTCTGTCAATGTCTGTTTGTGTTATGATTGGCCAGAGCTAATACCTTGGATTTTACTCTAGGCACAGCACTCAAAAATACTAAAAATTATCTGACAAGTAATCAACCTATGATATGCTATAGGAAATTGGCGTAACTGAACATACTCTTAAAGTACATTGCCAAGTCTCTTGCAACATTGTTGTCAGCCATTTTGCTAACAACTTAGCAGAATTTGAAGGACAATAAGCTATTACAGCCCCATTATTTTGATGCCTATGGGAGTCGACAATCATGCATGAACCATCTTGGTTGATGAGAAAGAGCATGGTTCTGCCTGTGGTAACAACCGCATTACATCTTGATTGCAGAGTTGAGGCTAATGTGTCAAACACTGATGCCAGCTGTTCTTCGCAGTCCTGGCCAAAAACATCAATGCTCTGGTCAATGGAGTTCACAGAGCATTCCATTCCTGCCATACTTACAGCATCTTCCACCGACACATCTACTCCCTCTCCTTCAAAAAGTTCATCGTGTATTTCATTACCTCTTTTCATTGCTTTGTACAATGCATACTTCCACTCCATGGAGAGAACGCTGCCATGTGGTGGTGGTAAATTGTCCTGAAGGTAGAGGTAACCAAAGTACAAAGCTATGAATGTACAGGCATTGCTTCCACATCTTCCTCCGATAGCTGACTGGCAAAAGTCAGATGTGAAACTCCACTGAAGAACATCTGTAAGGCCAGTTATAGTTTTGCCAACCATAGCATTCTCACAGCATTCTGTCTGAGGCAGGACATGGACTGACTGCTGCTGAAGTACTGGTGACTGCTGCAGTACTGTATTAACAGATGTAGAACCTTGTGAGTGGAAAGACTGCTGTTGAGACATGGTGACAGGAGCAGACACTTGTGTTACAGGAATCGGCTGCTGTTGTGACACAGTGACAGGTGGAGTCTCTTGTGCTAGAGGAATAGACTGCTGTTGTGACACAGCGACAGGGGAAGACACTTGTGTTACAGGAATGGGCTGTTGCTGTGACATGGCGACTGGTTGCTGTTGCAAGACCGAGTGTTGTGATGGGTGGAGCCCTTGTAAATTAGCTGCTTCCTCCTGTAAGACAGTAACAGATCTTTTTCTCTTTTGATGATAAGTACTCCACCAGCTACGAATCTGCGTCTCTTTAAGGACCTCCAAACCCCGTTCTCTCATACAGGAAATTACGGCTTTTGGGTCTGCTCTGACACCACTTGATGCTTGTCGGTTGTAAAAGGAGATCATTATTTCCTTTTGAGCCAGTGAGAAAACCACCCTCTTGCCAGAGTTCTTCTTTAGCCCAAACCCTTTTGAAGGCAGCCAAGGTGTCAGGATCCTTTCCATTTCAAGTAGCGATGGGAACTGTACTGGTTCAGGAGCATGATTTATGAACCGAATGCTGTACACATCACCTTGGCAGGAGGTGCTATAAAGCTGCTCACCACTGCCTTGTGGTAACTCAGAAGACACAGATGCACCTGTTGATCCAGCCAAAGGGGAACATCTTGATGAGATTTTCCTAAGATGTTCTTTGGTCTTCATAGAAACTTTTCCACTACCAGCCAATGAACGTGCCACTACTCCTCCTGCATATTCTCCTTCCAAAGGAAATACAAAATTCCCAAACAAGGAAATGTCTTTGAAGGTCCCCATTTTCTTGGGAGCTTTGTTTCTATCAATGGACAACTGAAAGCAGGAAACATTTTTCATGCTCTGTAGGAGAAAAAGAATTATAAAAAGAAATTATTCACTCATCAACACTAATTGATCTGCTATGTTTGCTGTGCGATGACACTGTCACACAAAAATAATTATGCGTCACCCTCCCCCCACAAGAGAGCAGCCCATAGTCCGCCTCTACATGTAGGTCTACTATATACTACAAAGGTGTAAAGCATGATCAAAGCATATTCAGACATTCATCTATTGAAAGTAACTGCAAACTGTGTTAACATACAGTTTTAAAGGGCCTAAGCATAGTCAAGAGTTTCCTGACAACTTGAATTTCAAACAAATTGTCCCCAACTCACTCGAGTGTTAACAGCTAGAGTAGTGCAGCAGTGATGTGACAAAGATCCTGCTTAAAATACATGCACAGGGTTGTCAATGTTACAAATGTTGTTGTTATTTTTTGGTAGACACCCTGTCATCAACAGACAACTCTCTTCCAGGACCATTGCGCTGGTGCTTTTTAGAATCATTATTACATGTACATTATCAAATGAGAAACTCTCATTTACATCTGTACATGTATATTCATCACAAATATGAAAACATATATAACATACAAAAGTTATAATCGGTACAATACACTGTATAAATTTACCTGCACAAGCTGCCCCAGCTCCTCTCCAGTCTCCAAATCATTGCCAAGACGGACATAGCGCACAATCTTGTGGCTAATGTGGGCAAAGTGGGTGTCGAGAGCAGTTTTCCCTTCCCCAGCTTCAAAGTTGTTGTATTCTAACAAATTTATGTTGAATACATCATTCACCTCACTAAGATAGGCCAGAACAGCAGTGTTGTGATAATGAGGACCATTATCTGTTAATAGAAGAACACATGCAAGAGAAACATGAAGACAGGAAAGTAATATTCATATTTTCTTAAAGTGACCTCTGAAAAAGTTTCACAGCCCTACAAGTACACTGTAGGTATTGGAAGGGCTTGTGACAACAAAACTTTATTGATATATACAGTAATTATGTTGTGAGATCTCTTTAAGACCAAGGATTTGCATCATGAAACCCAGTAAATCTGTTCTTCAGTGTTTTAAAAAAAAATGGGCCTGTTACTTATCACATCCACCTACAAGAAGAGAGGAGAGCTACATGTATGACGAGAATCCAAATTTTCCTTACTGCTTTTTGCATATTCTCTGATACAATTCGTTTGTAATTTACATGATGCTTTAAAAAAAAATGATGGATGTAAACAATGTCACCAACCACAGTTTGTGTGGTAGGAGCATGCATGCCCTGAGCATAAGTAGCAATGATGGATAAAATAGGAACAACCAGCAACAAGCATAGTTACTTACTACATGCATTATACATAGGTACAACAATAACTTGCATTTTGAAAGTGTGTGATCATAATCATGATAGCACTCGGGAAATTACAAGTAATTCCCCCTTGGAAAATTATCACCCCTTAGCTCCATTTCTTTGTTATGGCTTTGCTTCAACTAAATTTATACTAGTAGAGTACGAGGACAAGGAAGTATCACATTTTAGACATGCAATATAAAACTTGTCCAAAATAAAAGAATATCACAGAGACATGGAGCAGCCCTATTTCAGTCATGAAAATAAGCCTGTTCAGATTTGAATAAGGATAATCAAATAATGGTACCTGGGTTGATTAGGTTGGGAAAATTATGATTTTTGTAAACAGCAACGTTGATAAGAAGTGCTGAGAACATGTAAAAATGCATAAAAAGTCAACAATCATACCAGAAAAAAGGTACACAGCAAAGCCTGGAAAGGTTCTTTCCAGCCAGGTGAAGCAGACATCCAATGCACTCTGAGTAAAGAAGGCATCCTGTTTGGTGTCTTCCGACCACAAGTCAAACACTTCACTGTTCTTCTCATTTTCTGAGACTTTGGCAATCACATAACATCCGTGCAGAGAAATACCTCTCTTCCCATACCAGTCCCTCTGGATTTCTCTGGTTCGCTTTCCTAGTTCAAATTTCATTTTGTAGTCGATTATCATGACACACTCTCCAGGCTTCAAATTCTTCACAACAAACTTGTAGTAGTCACCCTGGTGTTTTGTTCGCAGCAAATGTGACAAATAGTCATAATGTATTCCACACAGCTCTGTTAACCTTGGCTTCAGCACTGTTTTGGTGGCATCTGGAAGCATTTCAATCTCTCTCAATAGAGAGCTGTACGTAGCACAGAAGGGTGAAATATCTGCACACATAGCTTTGTGGTCTTCTGTGCAGGCATCAAATGCATATGACATGCACAGTTCAAGACAGGGTGAGTGCTTTTGTGCCAGTTTCGAAAACTTAGTTTTCAAAAATTTCTGATAAACACGCACATCTTTTATCAAGGATGATGCGTTCAGACCCGGACACATTGAAGATACCTCTTCAATAAATGAACACAGATCATCAAAATTACTGTGGCCAAAATCGTCACAAAGGTTACACAAACCTGCCAGCATCGTGTCCATACGAAAATTGGTGGGCAAGTGGGTGTAAATATATGTTCTCTTGACTCCATTGGGGAACTCCAGCAGGTACTGATCCACAAGTCCCTTGATCGTATCTTGCCAGTACCTGACAGCTGTCTCCTCACCTTCCACCATAACACTACGGCATGATGATGCCCGTGAAACATCATCGCGATAGAGAAATCCGGTGAGTTCCTCAAGTACTTGCGCACTGACGCATTGGCGGGTGAATTGGTACTTGTCTGATGGAACACCTCCACGACCAAAAAGTATGCAATGCACCTTTGCTGCTGTTATGGTTTTTGATGAACACT
Source organism: Micromussa lordhowensis (assembly GCA_964020085.1). Classification (NCBI taxonomy): domain Eukaryota; kingdom Metazoa; phylum Cnidaria; class Anthozoa; order Scleractinia; family Lobophylliidae; genus Micromussa; species Micromussa lordhowensis. The sequence continues at coordinate 17,118 of CAXHUQ010000715.1, read as the reverse complement.
GGAAATATTGCTGCAAGGTAGAGTACGAAAAGTCCATGGCAACAATTGACAGAAGCCGTCTTTTCTCATCAGGATAGCTTCGAATCCTGCCCAGATCTTGTGCTGCCTCAACACGGGACTTGAAGATGTCTGAGGTCATGCCACTGAAGGAGATTTTACTGCCTTTCAAACTGCCCCCAATCAGTACTCTTTGCTTCTGTTTAGCAGAATTCAAACGTATAGCTTTGTTTTCAGCTCTGTCTTTGCAACTGCGGTAATCAGCTGCAAGTTTACGCAGAAAAACATCATCAGTGTCAGGCTTTGTCTGCGAAATGTCACCAAAAGTTCCCTTCCACTTTCCACTGTGGACCAAATCACTGATAAAGTGAGGAATGTCCTCACCCTTGAAGTGCACAAATTTATTAGCAGAATCTGCCAGAAGGTCAATGGTTTTAGCCCTCATTACTTGCCGTGTTCTTTTTTCAGCCTTCTTGTATGGCCTCAGCGGTAGATCTGAAACCTGGACATGCTTGGATTCTGAAGGCACCATACAAGAACTTGGACTGCACATGATTGAGGTCTCAATGTTTTCATCAAATGGTGGAATGTCAACACTGAGGTCGCCGAAATTATGTCCCGGGGCTGAATCGTCAAGGCAAACAGTTGGACTGGCTCTTTCTTCCTAAACAGAGCCAACAAGGAGAAAATGAATTTTTCGATATTTCAGACAGACTGCTAAGCTCAAGGCTGATGACACTGTAATATACAGTACGCTCCAAAAATTACTTCAAAACATTTCGTAAAGTACAGCTAAGTAATGTGCAATAATTTTCGCTTACCTCTAACTTGCTACACTTTTTTTCGAGCACAATCTTTCCGCGGCATGCCAGACAGATTTTCCTCTTCCTATTTTTGTTTTTAGAAGAGTCGTAGTCGCAGAAATGAACTTCATCTGGAGCCACAACACGCAAACTGTCAGAAGAAATATCTCCGTGATGCCACGTGTCGTGTTTCACACACGCACATTTACCCACGAACACCATTTGAAGAAAAAACGAAAGCCAGAACACGAAAGGAAATATGAAATGAAAACTATATACACTATTTATACTTTGCACAATATCTACACTATTTACAATATCGACAAGAGAGATTTTTTGAGAGAAAGCCGTGGATATCATCGATCAAAGATGGCGGTCTAGTTGAACTGACTTCGGTAATTTCCGAAAACCTGACTTCCGCACATTCGAATCTTCCGAAACTTCACCGACTAATAGAACAATAGAGTCTATACCATAAAAGGAAGATACTTCGGCTAAAATCGACAATCTTCTTATAAAAATCGGGAAAATAAAGCCCTAAGCCAATCAGAGAAGCAGAAATTAATTAATAAATTCAATTAACGTGTGTCACTACTGCTCATGCGTTGCGCACGGTCTCTTTCCTTCTTACGCGATCTATTACTTAATTTATTGACAAAGTTGTCTGGACTAAATGGGATAACCTTGAACACAGTTTTAATTTAGGAAGTGCCAAATTAATATTTTTACAGTACGATTAAGCCCACCAAACTGTTTAGAGGGTACTGCCTTGAACCATTATAATTAGTAATAGTCCACTGCTAATTAATGTTTAATTTTAATCTCTTTCAGATGGTTGCATCCTCTGTACAGGCAGCAAAAAAGCTTGTTGAAAGGTGTGAATTTCGTAGCAATGAAACAAGGACTAACAATGGGGTGCTGATAGGCAAGGGTCACCCACATGTAATCCACAACGTGGAGGGGCCTAACATTAAAACCTACTTAACACTTAACAACATCCACATTAGAGAAATACCTCATATGGCAACAATGTACAAGAGTGCACTTATGCCACTGCACAATGTTTCATGTGGAGGAACTGTGTATAAAAGTGGAAATGAAGTCAGTGTACTATTGCAAGGAGGTAATGATGAAGTCATTGTGAAGATCATTCACTTTTATCGTCTTTGTGTTGAAAATCAACACATTTCTATTGTAATTGGTGACAGATATAAATCAAGTGAAGGTGACAACGGTGCCATATTAAGGCATCCCTTGAGTGACAGTCTCATTGTCGAACCTTGTGAGCCGAATTTTTTGTGTGCTATTAAGAGACATTACAAGGAAAGTTATGCTTTTCCCTTATCGTCCAGGAAAATTTGCTGTCATTGATCCTGCACGAAAAACAATGCCACTGCCACATGTTCTAGTTCCTGTTTATCCACAGATTGGTGACATGGTCTTGGTAAAGGGCGATGATGATGATGAACTTTGGAGAGCAGAAGTTAGAGCTGTTGATCACGGGTTGAAATCAACAAGAGGATATTTCTTTGTTAAGCATCGCAATTGGAATAACAATCAACTGTGGGTAAGGGAGTCACTAGCGAGAGCCATGGATACTATTCTGTTTAAAAGCATTGTTGGTTTAGTGGAAGGACAATGGCATGGATCTTGCTGGAAGGACAGTTAATTTAATATAACTTGGTGACAATTGAAGACAAAAGTTAACTGGTAATTCTTTAATACATGGTTGATAAATAAATAAATGATTGAACTATTAATCAAGTTTGGAAAACATTGTATACATTGAGAGAACTTGTAAACTTCTTGAAAACCAAAGTTAACTGAGATGATTAAAATACCTTCACTCCATTAATATCATATTAATTGGCCAGTTAATAAACGTCCCAGTTTGCATTCTGTGTTTTCCAAGTTGTCACAATGTGAAAAAATTGAAAACCAAACTAAGCATGGTAGTTTGTAAAACCATGTATGGCTTATGAGACGCAATCCATAGATGGAAAATTTCAAATTTGCACATGGTAATTAAAATTTCCATAAATAACATGGAAAATAGCTAACCATACATGGTTAATCTGCATCTTCTCACGTTTTCACAATGTGGAAAACTTGAAAACCAAACTAAGCATGGTAATTTGTAGAACCATGTATGGCTTATGAGATGCAATCCATAGATGGAAAATTTCAAATTCACACATGGTAATTAAAATTTCCATAAATAACATGGAAAATAGCTAACCATACATGGTTAATCTGCATCTTCTCACGTTGTCACAATGTAGAAAACTTGAAAACCAAACTAAGCATGGTAATTTGTAGAACCATGTATGGTTTATGAGATGCAATCCATAGATGGAAAATTTCAAATTCGCACATGGTTATCAAAATTTCCATTAATACATGGAAAATAGCTAACCATACATGGTTATTTTGTGGATATCAAAAGTCAGAATCAAATATCCATACAAAATCCATGGAGTTTCCATGTAGGTTTTTCCTGGTTTTGTGGATATTTCAAAATCCAATGATTAACCACAAGAAGTCTTGTGTGGAAAATTGGGTATTTTTTCCAGTGAATGGGCCTCAAAGTCCTATGAGTGACGATGACATGAACTACTCGTGTGTGAAATCCGTCAAGACTGCGAAGATCATTTACAACAACAACAACAACAAACCTTTATTTCAAATTCCAAGGCCTTTAAGACAGACTATCATGGTGTATTGTGGAATTAATTTACAAACTTCCAAGACCTTGAGAAATACCAATCAATTTTTGAATGGCTCTAAAATTGGACAATCACGAAGTATTGCAGATTGGTTAGCGTTCAACTTTGTTGATTTTCTCTTGTTTCGAAATGAAAGTTCGAAATGTGCGGTGTTTTGAAGACAAATCACGGACGACGGGGCCTCTCGAGGCTTTTGGTAACAATGTGATAATGTTCAGTATTTTTTTGAATATGGATCAAGTTCGACTGAAGTTTAGGTTATCTGTTAAGAGCGCGGTTGGTCAGGACATCATTTGGAGTACTGGGGAATCGACCAGCGAGCCACATGAAGAATGCAGTATGTTGAAATGAACGCTTTATCATCTGGACAAAAGGTAGGCCTTTCTCATCCTATTGTATGACATTCTGTATAGAACATGGCGCGTATAATGATATATAATTTGAAAATAAGCAGACATGTTAGATTTCGCCATTCTTTCGGAAACTGTTCGGAAAATGTCACATGACAAAGCACATTGTTTTCCAGCTCTCGTTCTGGAGTCAAATGACAAAGCACATGGCTTTCTCTGCGTTTGCCATATTTCGCATGATATTCGAGGAGTTATTTCTATCTGTTAAGGGCCTTATAAAGCTCATAACAAGTCCCTTGTATATTCGGGAACAGAAGCGGAACTTTTGACTGGCCAGAGTAATTACAAGGTCACAATACGTACAGATACGAACGAGCTTACGTTGATGTTTCCCTCTTGCTGGGAGTTAAGTTCTGTAAGCGAGACTGCCAGTGAGCTTCTAAACACTTGCCAAACAAATGCCAAATATCAAATGCCAAATACTATATGCCAAATAGTAAATGCCATGACAAATCGCAAATATCAAATGCCAAACAATTGCCAAACAGTTTATCCATTAGCTAAATGTGAACTGAAATACATGGATGAGGCTGTAAAACACCACAATGCGGAGCAAATGCTTATGAAAGGTTATTCTACAATACCCGAGCAGATTGAATTTGCATTTATTGATGAGAAAAGTGAACATCAAAATGAAGCAAACTACCATTTGCCAAGTAATTGTGAGAATCTTCAAATTACAGATCAAGTACGGATATCAAGAGCAAGCACTGTCTCCCATCCTCATTTTAGAAGGAGACGTGAAAGAGAACCCTCCAGAATTTCTTACAGAATGGTAACCAGACTTAATAATATGAAAAAAGTAAGAAATTAGATAAAATTATACATCAAGAAATGTGTCCCAAAATCTTCTATGCTGAAAGACATGTTGTATGGATATCATCGTTATCATTTCTTTGAGCAATACACAAGGTCAAACTGCATGTTTTCCTCAAAGATGTGTTATACTAGGCAAAGTTTATTTATTATTCAAACAAGGACTTCAAAGCATAAAAAGTCACCCTTGTTTTGTATTAATGCTGAAGGTAAAATTTTCAGAAAATTAAGGCAACTGCGCATGAAAACTTATCATTTATCAAAAAGAATTATATCACTAAGTGGAGATGTGGAGTCAAATCCTGGGCCTGCAAATCAGCATATTAACAATTCAGTACCTTCTACATGTACATCACCCACAAATTCAATTTCTTTATTAGAAACCAGATTGTCCCAGTTAGACAGAACTGCACTTGATGTCGGTGGTGATGGTGATTGCTTTTTTAGGGCTGTTTCACATCAACTCTATGGGAATCCTAATAATCATTTCTATGTGCGTAGGGTTGGTATTCAGTATTTAGTGCATAACTCTGAACAATTTATAGAAAGTAACACTGAGCAGTCCTGGCAAAATTACTTGCAAACAATGTCATGTCAGGGAACATGGGCTGATGCAATTATAATTCAAGCTGTTGCCAATTGTTTTAATTTATCAATTCACATTACTGAATCCAATCCAACTTTTTCTCCTGTTACTATTGTTGAACCAATGAATGTGACAGACAGCATAAATATTTACATTGGGCACTTAGATGAAATTCATTATGTCTCTACACTACAAAATCAAAGTTTGCAGTCAACAAACAACAGCAATCGTGCACAAAATGCAAATGCAAATGAAAACAAATCGGTTGATAACAATGAAAACTGTGAGGCTTACAAAAGGGGCTACATGAGGCAGTACATGAAGAAGAGAAGAGCTGATGAGAAAGAAAAACGAATTGAAACAAAACGAAATGCAAAGAACTCAGAGCACATGATGGAAATTAACAAAACAGTTGTTAGAAAAAGTAAAGCAGATAATCCAGAGCATGTAAGGGAAATTAACAAAAAGGCTGTTAGAAAGCGTAAAGCAGAAAATCCAGAGCACATAAGGGAAATTAACAAAAAGGCTGTTAGAAAGAGTAAAGCAGAAAATCCGGAGCACATAAGGGAAATTAACAAAAAGACTGTTAGAAAGCGTAAAGCAGAAAATCCAGAGCACATAAGGGAAATTAACAAAAAGACTGTTAGAAAGTGTAAAGCAGATAATCCTGAGTACATAAGGGAAATTAACAAAAAGGCTGTTAGAAAGCATAAAGCAGATAATCCAGAGTACATAAGGGAAATTAACAAAAAGGCTGTTAGAAAACGAAAAGCAGAGAACCCAAAACACGTAAGGGAAATTAACAAAAAGACTGTTAGAAAACGAAAAGCAAGTAATCCTCAACAAATCAAAGACAGAAATAGAAATTCCCCAAAAAGGCTAACAACAGTTACTAATTTAAATACCACTAGTACAACTAGTAGACTTATTGAAACACCCTGTTATGGTTTGGCAAGGTCATCACCATTAATATCTAGCAGTGCTAAGTTGGAGCAACAAATAACCAAATGTAATGCAATTTCTATGATACATTTGTTTCACAAAAACATTGCAAGTGGCCCTGAATATGTATGCACTTGTTGTGACCAATTGTGGTATCGGTGCTCTGTAGTTAAATGTGATGCAAACAAGTACAAGACATGTTCCCCAGAAATTGTTGAATCCTGTCTTACTGGTTTTAAAAGTGTTGATAACACTGAATGGATTTGCATAACTTGTGATTCAAATCTGAAGAAAGGCAAATTACCTGGCTGTTCTAAAGCGAATAAAATGGGGTTTCCTCACAAGCCCGATGTATTGAATTTGACATCATTAGAAGATTGACTAATATCACCTCGCATACCTTTTATGCAAATTCGTGAACTTCCAAGAGGTGGGCAATTGTCTATTCATGGAAACATTGTCAATGTACCAAGTGATGTAAATTCCACTGTTCATTGTCTCCCAAGGCTAATAAGTGAATCACAAACCATTCCAATAAAACTTAAAAGGCGTCTCAGTTATAAGCATAATTATCAATTTCAAAATGTTAGACCTAAGAAAGTATTAGATGCAGCAAAATATCTTGTAAACACAAGTGATTTATTCAAAAGTGAAGGCATACAAGTGCAAAATGCATGGATAGATAACATAAATTCACAATCAACTGATCAGTGGACAGAATTTGTTCAGAACCCTGACGCATCCAGTCTGATGTGCAAAGCAATAGAATTGTTACAAATTGTACAAACAATATTTCTACTGCTGATGTTGATAGTGAACAAGATGATGTTGATGGCTGGTGTGAAGCTGATGAACGCCCTTCAGGAGTAACAGATACATTACTGCAGGAGCCAGATGTAAATGAAAATGCAGATAAAATTCTATCTTTTGCACCAGGAGAAGGAAACAGACCATTAGGAATATTCATGGATAAAGATTCAGAATATCTATCATTCCCTACAATATTCTGTGGAGAAAGAAGACCTGACAACAGTAAAAGAAAGGTTCCTGTCTCATATAGTACAGTTGCCAAGTGGGAGTTAAGGTGTCAGGATAGAAGAGTTGCAAAGTCAGTACCTAACATATTTTATAAGCTGAAAAAGCTTCAAATTAAGCAAATTCAAGATAGTGCTTTCATCTCTCTGAGAAAGTGTAAGACAAAAGGGAAGAGTTACACTGCTGGTGACTTGAAATCAGAAGATTATCTAAATAAGCTTATTCATCTTGATGAAGGTTTCAGAGTTTTAAGAAATCTAAGAGGGTCACCACCTTATTTCGAAAAGTGCAAAAAAGATTTGTTTGCTATGATTCGTCAACTAGGCAACCCTACATGGTTTTGTTCTTTTTCGGCTGCTGAAACAAGGTGGACTCATCTACTGAAAACTTTTGGTAGAATTGTAGAGAAAAAAGAATATATGGATGAGCAGATAAAACAAATGTCATGGGAACAAAAGTCAAATTTGATACAAAAAGATCCGGTGACTTGTGCAAGAAACTTTGAGCACATGGTCCAGTTATTTATTCGTGATGTCTTAAAGAGCAGTGTAATGCCAATAGGAGAAATAGCTGATTATTTCTACAGAGTTGAATTTCAACAAAGAGGTAGCCCACATATCCATGGTCTATTTTGGGTAAAAGAAGCACCCCAATATGAAAAAAGTTCTAATGAAGAAATTGTGAACTTTGTTGATAAATATATCACTTGCCAGAAACCAGACAACTCAAGTCAAGAAATGGAAGAGCTACTAAACTTGCAAATGCACAGGCATGCCAAGACGTGCAAGAAAGCAGGGCATAAGATATGTAGATTTAACTTCCCAATGCCACCAATGTCAAGGACAATGATCTTAACACCTTTTGACAGCCCCTGCTTTGATGAAGAGAAAAAGAGAGTAATAAAAGGAAATGCTGAAAAAATAAAAGAGCTTCTTGACAACATGAAATATGACGAGGACATTAGTTTTGAAGATTTTCTAAACAAATTACAATTAAGTGAAGAAAATTACATCTTAGCTCTAAGATATATGTTAAAACGTGACACATTATTTTTGAAAAGAGAACCATCAGAAATAAGGATCAATATTTACAACACTAATTTACTCAAAGCTTGGCGAGCAAACATGGATATCCAATATGTACTAGATCCTTATGCTTGTGCTACATACATACTGTCTTACATTACGAAAGGCCAAAGAGGTATGAGCAGACTTCTAGAAAAAGCATCTGAAGAAGCAAAGTCTGGTAATAAAGATATCAGAAATAGAGTAAGGCATATTGGAAACAAATTTCTAAACGCAGTTGAAATTAGTGCACAAGAAGCTGTGTATCTCGTATTACAAATGCCATTGAGAAAATCCACCCGTGATTTTCAGTTCATCAGCACCTCACCTCCAGATGAAAGGACATTCTTGTTAAAGAGATTAGATAAGCTGAAGGAGTTACCTGACAACTCAACTGACATAGAGTCTGACAACATCATAAAACGTTATCAAAGAAGACCAAAACAATTAGAAAAGTTATGTTTGGCTGACTTTGTTGCAATGTTCAACTGTGTAAAGGATGAACAAACTGATTCATGTAGTGCTAGTTATGGGCCATTATTAATAGACAAACATGACTTTTTGCCAGAAACAAATTTTGAAGACAACACTGATGATGACCCTAACAGTAACAATATAACTAACCCTGAATGTGAACCAAATGAATACAACCTAAAAGGAGGCATGAAACTGGTAAAACGAAAAAAAAAATAAAATAATACGCTCTGTCAGGTACCATAAAGATAAGGACCCAGAAAACCATTTTAGGGAACAACTCATGCTATATACACCCTGGAGAAAGGAAGGAACAGATTTGATAAAAGACTGTCAAACTTACCAACAACGTTTTGAACAGATTAAGGATGAAGTTCTCTACAACAGACACAAATATGAATGCCATTCAGAAATGGTAGATAAAGCAATAGATGAGATAAATAATGCTGAATATGAAAGCTTTGATAATGTTGCTCCAAATGCAGAGCATATCAATAAGCAAGACTGTGCTTTGCAGGGAAAACCTAGTGAATTATTTGGTTGCTTTGACCCTGGAAAAAACAAGGAACATAGTAAGTATGATTTGCTTGATGATATAGGTATTTTCCCCAGAAATAAAGATGATGATGAACTTCTTTTAAAGTGCATTTCCAATGATGATTATTATGCACTTGTTCGTTCTTTAAATGAAAAACAAAGACAGTTTTTTTATCATGTGTTACATTCAATAAAAACGAAAGATGATCCCATCAGATAATTCTTAAGTGGAGGTGCTGGTGTAGGCAAAAGTACTGTAACCAATGCACTGTATGAAGCACTGATAAGATATCTAAATAGTATTAAAGGTGAAAATCCAGATGATGTGAAAGTTCTGAAAACAGCTCCTACTGGTAAGGCAGCATTCAATATAAATGGAAACACATTGCACTTTGCTTTTAAGATACCTGCCAATAGAGGCTTTGAGTATTGTGCACTGGATAGTGACAGGCTTAATACAATAAGGACTCAGTTGAAGAAACTAAAGGTTATATTTATTGATGAGGTATCTATGGTGGGAACTGGTATGTTCAACTTTTAAATTTAAGATTGCAACAAATAATGGGAATTAAGGAGCCATTTGGTGGAATAAGCTTGATAACTGTTGGTGATCTTTTCCAGTTAAAGCCAGTATTTGATAAATGGATCTTTGAAAATTCTCAAACAGGCTATAATGCTCTAGCAAATAACATTTGGGCTGACCATTTCACGCTATTTGAATTGACAGAAATAATGAGACAAAAAGATGACAAAACATTTGCAGAGCTTCTTAATCGCTTGAGAGAGAGAAAGCACTCTGAAGATGATATGACAATTTTGAAACAAAGACTTATGAATATAACACCAGAAAATGATAATTATCCAATGAACATAACACATTTATTTTCTACAAATGCATTAGTAGATGCTCACAACAATGCCCTGTATACTCTCTCTAAAACTCATAAAGCTCAAATTAAAGCTGTGGACATTATAATTGGGGACATTTCTGATGATCTCAAGAAACAAATGAAAAAAAAAAAAATCCCAGATGATCCAACAAAGACAATGGGTTTGTACCCAGTAATTTCAGTAGCAACAGTGGCAAAATATGACTTGACAACTAATATTGATGTTACTGATGGACTAACAAATGGTGCAGAGTGTGTGGTAGAAAACATAGACTACAGAGTTGAAAATTCCACCAGACCAAGTATTATTTGGGTCTCATTTCCAAATCTTCATATAGGCAGAAAGCAGCGTAGAGAACATGCACATTTGTACAGCACTCACGTAAACAAAAACTGGACACCAGTTTTAGAAGTAACAAAACAATTCCAAATCAATAAAAAAAGTAAAGTAAAAATTCTTCGACCTCAATTTCCACTCAGAGCCGCTGCAGCCAAGACCATTCATCGCTGTCAAGGTGATACATTAAATGAAGCAGTTGTTGATTTCCCAAAGTCCACAAGCGAGCACATGCATTATGTTGGCTTGAACAGAGTACGAAACAGCTCTGCACTACATATTCTTAATTTGAATGAAAACAAAATTAAAGTTAGTGAAAAAGTAAAAAGTGAAATGAGCAGGCTCAGAACAAAAGCAAGCCTGATGCCTTTAGCAGTATTACAGCTGCCAGACTCACCCCAAACAAAAACAATCTTGTTTCAGAATGTAAGATCTCTGAATCTTCACATAGAAGATGTACGAAGTGATTATAACATTCAAAAAAGCTGACCTTAACATTTTTGTTGAAACAAAGCTTTGCTCATTAGATAAGGATGACAAATTTAAGCTAACTGGATTCATTCTGTACAGAAATGACTTCAATCATTCTAATATCAGAACTTGCTATGGAACTGCTGTGTACATTAAGAATATTTAAATTGTACTAAAATACCATACAGATTTAATGTTAATAATGTGGAAATTACAGTAACAGTTCTTAGTGTTCCACTACCAAATATACATGTGGTGGGTATCTACAGATCAAAAACTGTTAAAATTTCGCTGTTGATTGAAGCCCTTACTTATCTCCATAAGTCAGTATTGAAATCACCTACAATTCCTACCATATTGCTTGGAGATTTCAATATAAACCTGATGCAGGAATGTGCAGAACAAAAAGCTCTAAAAGCATTTCTAATCACAAATAAAGGGTACATACAGTTAATTAACCAGTATACTACTGATTACCGTACACAAATAGATCACATTTATACAAATATACCACAACTAGTGCAATCTGCAGGGACCCTGGAGTCATACTATAGTGATCACAAGCCCATATTTATTTCACTGAAAGCTGCCTGAATATATTCTTTTGCAAATTTGCTTTGCATATATACCTGAATGCATCGATATAAAATGTGAGGCCTACATATTAAACTACAGCTGAAAGTTCATATTCATGTCAAAATACACCTCATTTTCATACACCCAAGAAAAAAAACCTGAATATAGACACATAATATTTTCCATTTTCTGTTTTTGACATTAACAAGTTCTTAAACTGTATATAACTTCACTATAATTGGTATAAAAGAAATACAGGGCTCTCAAGATTTCATATCTCGAGAGCCCACAAAACTGACTCTGAAAATGTTCAATCCAAACCTCATACAAAATATAAAATAAGGTAAGTTACAGACTTCTATATAGGGGAACAGAAAGAAAGTGAGGGGGAGGAGGGTGGGACATAGACAGAATACAATACAACTACATAATTAATAATTCTCAATTAATTTATGCACTTGTAAGTTACATTGTAACCTAGTACTCTTTTATGTGTATTGCAGATGCAGCATTTCCTACTGTAAACAGCTGATGTGCATAAAGATTATACAAACAACACCAACTCTGCAATATCTGCCACCACATGATTATACAAGTGAGAAAAACAAGATGGTAGACACACTCATGTTGATGTGATATCTATAATTAAGGTGAAGCAGCAACAAACTGAAACACTTCATTGGAAAGTGGCAAGAACACAAGGAATCAACTGGTTATGTTCTTGGAAATTGGGGCCAACTACAGATTACCAATTTTCCTAAAACATACCACTGGGAACCTAAAAAACCTTAACTTCGATGCAACTCAAGTCTACAGAAACAGAAAGCAAAAAGGAACATTAATGCTAAAAACAATATGAAATGAATATATTAAACTGCATATAGTGACAAAGTTAGAAGCACATTTTCTAACTCCAGCAAATACTGCAGAATGACAAAAATCGCAACAAAAGGTACAGTGGACTTAACCAACACCTTGGCAATTCAGTAACAACCTGAACTCTTTATGCTGTTCTGTGGTGAAATAATAACATATATTGAAGCCATAAACACTGGATAATAAAAATGAATCCTGCTGCAGGCCCAAGAATATTTTAAATCCTTAAGAAGCATCACAAAACTTCAAAGACATTATAAAAGTAAAAACACACAAAATTGTGCAGAGTTTAAGTACAAACTGCTTTGATACAATTGTAACTGCATAAAAATGTATTATATAGTTAAGATTCCTACTTCTCTATAAACGAGGCAAATCAAAATGATGTACATATCTTTCAATGTTTGACTGTGAAATTTTCTTTCCTGCATTACAGTAGTTACAGATGATGTTGACAAACATTGTATATAATTTTTTCTTCTTGCTGTAATACTGTACTAATGTACCAAGTGCTGTTGTTACAAAAATTGATTACTCAGTAAGAATTATTAACACTTCGCTATAAAGCAATGTTGTTTAGTACACTGTATGCATGAATTTTGGACTGGTACATTGTAACAAATGCAATGTTCCAGCAGATCAAATAACAATTACATATTCCAATAAAAGCAGCTGTGAAGGAAATAGAATCTGAACTTTTTTATTTGTTGATTTGCTTTTTATTGTATATAGACATCCTCTAACATAAAACACAAACTTCCATTTTAAGAACCTCAATCTCATTCCAATGCATTAGAAATTTGCTTATATGAAGCATACTTTTAAGAGGAAAATGGGTAGGAAGCACAGCAAACTTCGAGGAACAAACAAAGATGTCAAAATTTATGTTATAACTCGCCAACAGTGCACAATCTTTTGTTTTTCGCTCATACCCTATGCACAAATTATGTCACCAACAAGATTCTATTGCTTAGTTTTTCAGTAACAACTAAACTATTGTGTTTTGTGCACTGTAGACTAAAAAAGAACACAAAACAAAACAACAAGAAATTTGTCAGATTACTTAACAATTCCTCTATATTAAATTTTATGAAGTAACTAACTTCACTATTCTGCTCAGTTATACTTGATTAATTGTAATCATTTGGTTAGCAGGCACATCATACAATAGTTTCTAATAACATTTCTTAGATGATTTGAAAAATTGGTGAATAAATTATTTCCCAGGAGCCTACAGGCTGACCTAGTGCAACAGGTAGTACAGTTGAACCTCCAGTAAGCGAACACTTATGGGAGGTGGTAACTTATGGGAGGTGATCACTTAACCCTTTCACTCCCAAGAGTGACTTCATAGATTTTACTCGGTCTAACACCAGAAGATTTTACTAGTCAAAGGGACACCCCTTAGGAGTAAAGGGTTAAAAGAGCTTAGACCATAATTATTAGAATATAGTAACTGCAGAAACTCGTGCACCAATGCTGATGCAGTGTTAAGTAAAAGTCCATTAAATTTCGAGAACAAAATCAGCTCCTTTTCATTGACAAATTACTGTTTCTTGTACTAGCAAGAAATACAATAATGTTACAACACCTTTTCATTCATTTTCGCACCATTATCTGTCAAGTGGTTGCTTACAGGAAGTTAAAAACAAAAAAAATTCCAGACTTGGTAGCTATCGCATTGAAGAGGTTCCAATATAGTCAGTTCACTTGGAAACTTTCCACTGTATTACAAATTTCCTCATGAAACTTACATAGATATGTTAAACTTGAAGTTTACAATTTCAATATCAACAAAGAAGTTACATAAAGTGTATTGGGCTCACTCAACCGGGGGTTCTCACTGAACTTTACTTCTGACAAAAATGTACATGTGACACTCTCAAAATTAGTCTTTCCATTCTAAATCCTGTAAACCCAATTACAAAATTTTTGTCCTTCTTCCTGTCAAGGACAAACATTTCACAAACACGCCAGAGAAATTGACAGCAATTTGCACTATTTCTTCATCCAAGGTAATAATTTCGAAAAAAAGTTCTGAACATACTTTAAGTTGGTCCCAAGAAGTAAACAGTACA
>CAXHUQ010000714.1:0-13443 GCA_964020085.1 Micromussa lordhowensis | reverse complement strand
AATAGTGCATTGATAGTGCTCTTGCTTTGAAACACTTATCTATTTTCTTATTTCTTTTAATTATATCTTGATACGTAGGATACAATAGAGACACTAGTTAAGAAACGATTCAGGTCACAATCTAAGACGCACTTAAGGACAACTTTGTTTCTGTCCGTCTAAAAGCCTGGTGGTCAAATGTTCTTTATGGTAGCTTAGCATATTATTAAGCATGCAAGATATAGACATCTTCATAAACAGATATTATAATGTGTTTTGCGCGATAAATAAACACTTATCCTATCTTAGAATTGCAAGTTTTCAGAGATTTGAAAAGTTTTTCAAAATGTGCCGGACATCATTTTCGGAACATGTGAAAAATTTGCCGGCTTTTCAGTTTTCTGCCAGACAATGTAACAAGATTACAACAAGCAATGGCTCCAATTTTTGCCGGACATGATATCTTGCAGACTTAAAAATTTGGCCGGACATTGCAAAAATTTGCCGAACAATGTCCGGATGACCGGCTATTTTCCACATCACGTCCTTGGACGATCTTGTTCCATAAATGATGAGATTGAACCCCAGCGGGAGTAAGGCAAAGTTACTCTCTTTTAAATTTACATGCTACCATAGCATGAAAAGTGTATTTTGGCGAAGTCATATCCTAAAAACATGCAAATATGGAATATTTTTTCACAATTTAAGCATTTAAAAGTAATTTTGCAATGATCAGAGATGTGTTTTAAAGCTCAGTTTTTACGCAGGAATACCAAAGTAATAGTGTCCCCGGAGACTACTCAAGGTTTTCAACAATGCCATACCTATGCTGTCGCATGTCTGCTGTTCTACTGAAACAAATAGTACTTTGAATCATTTTTTTCAGAACTCATTTATTAGTCAAAAGTATTTTGGTTTAGAAATCAAAATTCTCTCGTAAGGCCCTGAACTAAATATTTATGTAATTTTTACGAATTCCCAAAACCTAAAATTTAAAGTATAACTAATAATTTTATTATAATCCATTAATCTGTTTTTATCGAAGCGTAGATTAAAGATTTTAAACTGAAACTGCAATTCGATAATTCTTTGATTCAATCCAGAAAATTCGGATTTGTACATAAGGTCTTAAGACAAGTCTTCTTATCAAGGATGCCTGGTTATCACAATTTACAAGTAGGGTCTAGCAAAAATTTGAGAGTTTGTAAACTGTTTATCTCAAATTCCTTTCTCTTATTGTTTCTCCTACATTACCTTAAACATGCGGTCTTGAAATAAATGTTTTAAAACTAGGTCACAGTTTCAACTTTATACATGAATAGTTTTCAGAGATATGACATATCAAAGTATTAAAAACAGGTTAAAGTGTCGAATAATAGATAATTATTTCTAATCTAGGTGTTGCCGCTATGTTTGAAACATTACTTTTGCGGTGTTTGAAATGATTATATAACATAAACCACAATCAGCAAAAGTACACGCAATCATCTGTTTTAAGGAAATGTAACTAATAGCATTTAGACGTATCTAAATTTTAGACTTGTTTCATGAAAACGGCCGATGGCGTTTCAATGCCTTTATTTATTCAGGTGTTGGATGATGAATAAATTGTAAGTAGTATTTTCTTATGGTTTGTTTTATTACTGTTGTTAACATGTAATGTCGTGATGCAATTAACACCTATATCAATATTGTTAACTATTTAAATGACATTAACAATGATATAAATTAATAAGAAACATTGAAGCTAGAAAAAATTAAACCAAATTATTAGTACACCTATTGACCAATAATCTAGCAAGCAAAATCATGATACAATTTTGTAAAATGGTCCACAAATTACAATGACACGCACTCAAAATGTCATTTTTAGATACCGTAAAGCATTCTAAATATTTGCAAGTAAACCAAACTTAGAATAAAAGATACATAAAAATTGACAGACATAATCAATTTCTTTTTCCAAAGGTAAATACAATTACTCAGCGTCAAATGCAGTTCTTAATAATTTCAACAAACAAAAGCGGTAGTTTCTAGAAGGCCGACAGCATCGTCACATGCCTTACATGCATTTTGTACTCATTGAGATTAAATCAAAGTCCCATGAACATAGCGAAATTTGATATAAAATGATAGCATTTGTATCAATAAAGTTTTAAAAAGAAAGCAAATTAGGCTGATAATTTTAGACACTAATTGTGAAAAATCATTTGTTCATTGCACTGTTTCCTGGAATCTGTTTTTTTGTAAAACAACTTACTTCATATAACCTTTCGAAAATTATTATGTTATAAACATACTTAAGCAAAACTCTTGTTGACAGCTACATTTCCAACCATATGCAAATTGATTCGATTTTACTTATATTTGTATCACACAATGTGTTCTATAGATATTAGTAAAGATATTACGGAGGTAATTTACCATGCAGAATTTGTCAGATCACTGCTAAGACAATTAAGGGAAAGTCCCTTTTGGGGAAACCCTTGCCACTTTACAATTTTATGTACAATTATTTTTGCAAAAAAAAGAACATGCAGCGTGTTCTATGCTATTTTTAAAGGGTTGGTACAAAATACAAATGTTAGATTGTATTTTTGAATATACATGTTTATTACAAAACCGTACATTAATACACCTACATAGCGTTAAATAGCTGTATATGCAGTAGGGAGCCTTGCAAACAACGGTCACTTTGTGCAAAAAATGCTTACCTATTTTCCGTCGTTAAACGTTGTTAAATATGTTTTTGTAACGTTATAAAACAGTAACATTAACAAACTAGAGCCTCAGTGAGGTAAGATCCCTCTGTGAAACAAAACGCAGTGGATGGCGGTAGTTAAATTGATTTTCATGTAAGATATTGAAATTTTGAATAAATACAAAATGGCAACTAAATACAACAACAGGATCGTCCAAGGACCAGCTTTTTTAAAGTAAAAACGCTTACCATCAGAAGAATGAGAAAGTGCTACTTGCCGTCTTCATATCAACAGTTGTAAAGATTTCTCGCAAACGAAAAAAATGTCAAAAAAGAGAAAAAAAAACGACCTTAAAAAACTAAACCAATAGATAAGCAAACAACACACATGGAATTTGCATGTACTAACATTTAAAATACGATTAAATATGAAAATAACCATACTAAACCTTTTTTGTCATTCTAGCCAATGATCAGTCTCCTTCAATGTGCTAAGACATGTAATACATAGTTTCTTTAAATAATTACATATAACCAGATGATTTCAACTTTTAAAGAATGATTCAACATTTCTGTTGCTGATTGCAAGATCCAACCTAACTGTACACACCATGATATATCTAAATGAAATATCAAGGTATAGAGAGAGAAATAATATGGGAGGTGCGTGGGCAGTATAATAGTCAAACACATTGAAGCTCCATAATACAAAAATACTGATGACATTTGGGCGATGATGACATTTGGGGGATCATGACATTTGGGCGATGATGACAATTGGGCGATGATAGCCTTTGGGCGATGTTGAGCTTTGGGCGATGATGACATTTTGGCGATGATGACATTTGGACGATGATGCCCTTTGGGCTATGATAATATCTGGGCGACGATGACATTTGGGCGATGATGACATTTGGGCGATGATGAATTTGGGCGATGATGACATTTGAGCGATGATGACATTTGGGTGATGATGCCATTTGGACGATGATGCCCTTTGGGCAATGATAATATCTGGGCGATGAAGACATTTGGGCGATGATGACATTTGAGCGAAGGTGGCATTTGAGCGATAATAACCTTTGGGCGATTGTGAGCTTTAGGCGATGATGATATTTGGGCGATGATGACATTGGTCGGTAATGAAATTTTGGCGATGATGATATTTGGGTGATGATGACATTTGGGCGATGGTGACATTTGGGCGACGATGACATTAGGGTGATGATGACAATTGAGCGATGATGACATTTGGGCGATGATGACCCTTGGACGACGATGGCATCTGGGCGACAATGACATCTGGGTGATGATGACATTTGGGCGATGATGACCTTTGCGTGATGATGACATCTAGACGATTTTCACATTTGGGTGGTGATCACATTTGAGTGATGATGACATTAAGGCGATGATGACATTTGGGCGATGATGACATTTGGGCGATGATGACATTTGGACGATGATAACATTTGGGCAATAATGACATTTGGGCGATGATGACATTTGGGCGATGATGACATTTGGGCGATGATGATATTTGGGTGATGATGATATCTGGGCAATAATGACATTTGGACGATGATGAGATCTGGGCGATGTTGACATTTAGGCGATGATGATATTTCGGCGATGATGACATTTGGGCGATGATGACATTTGGGTGATGATGATAATTGGGCGACGTTGAAGTTTGGGGATGATGGCATTTGGGCGTTGATGACATTTGAGCGACGATGACATTTGTGCGACGATGACATTTGGGTGATGATGACCTTTGGGTGATGATGACATATGGGCGAAGATGACATTTGGGCGATGATGACATTTGGACGAAGACATTTGGGCGAGGATGACATTTGGGCGATGATAATATTTGGGCGATGACGGACACAAAGTGATGGGAAATGCCCTAGCCGACATAGTCAGCTGGGCTAATAACATAATTTGCCTAAAAGAAATGATAGATATGAAGCCAAATATTTTTGAGATTTTATGAAATTCTATGAATATACAAAAGTCTGTCATTTTTTAAACATTTCTTAAAGTCGAACCAAAACACGGTACACACCTCCAATATATCTTCTATCCTTGCATGGAATTATGATAACGCTGTAGTATACACTTTTGGAAGATACACAATGCACAGGAGATCAAATATTTCTAAAGATTTTATTACAGTTTATAATTTTAGAGAAGTCTATAATTTTCACAATTTTGTATCAATGCGAACAAAAACACAGCGTTGCACAGCTTCAATATGTGCTTTATTCCTTTGTGGATTGATAAGAACGGTCCAATATTGACTTTGGAAGATACAGCTTGGATACGAAGTCGAATATTATCAAAGATTTTTATCAAACTTCACGAGTTTACGAAAGGCTGTCATTTTTTCAATTTTTCATCAATTCCAATCAAAACACGATTTTGCACACCTTCAATATGTGCTCTTTCCATCTGCGGATTGATAACAACGCCCCAATGTACGCTTTGGGAGATACAGCCTGGACACGAGATTGAATATTTTCTTAGATGTTATAAAATTTCATAAGCTTACAAAGGGCAATTATTTGCGCAATTTTTCATTAATTCGAACCAAAACACAAAGTTGCACACCTTCAATGTGTGATCGATCCATCTGAGAATTGATCAGAACTCTCCAATGCATGCTCTAAGAGATGCAGCCTGGAAATGATGTCGAATACAGTCTAAGATTTTATCAAATTTTATAAATTTATAAACGTCTGTCATTTTGACAATTTTCCATCAATTCGAATCAAAACACGACGTTGCACACCTTCCATATATGTTCTATCTTGCTGTTGATTGATAAAAACACTCCAATATATGCTTTAGGAGATACAACCTGGACACGAGGTCGAATATTTATTAAGACATAATCGAATTTTATGAATTTACAAAACTCTGTAAATTTGACAATTTTTCATCGATTTGATCCAAAATGCGACGATCCACACCTTCAATATGAGCTTTGTCCGTATTTGGATGGATAATAACACTCCAATGTAAACTTTAGGTGATACAGCCTGGACAGGGGATCGCCTATTTCCTAAGTTTTTATAAGTTTTCAAAATCCTGTCATTTTCACAATTTTTCATTAAATCGAAAGAAAACACAACGTTGCACACCTTCCATTGATGTTCTATCCGATGTGAAATTTGAAAACTTTCCATCGAGAACTTTTGGAGATATAGCCTGGACACGAACCCGGACAGACGGACAGACGGAAAAGCTGAAACCTATATCCCCTCGTTTCACGGGGGATAATTAACGCTGTACGTTTTTAAAGTATTTTAGATGAAAGCGTTGCATGTAATAAAGGCGATATATCAGCTGGTACAAAAGAGAGATGAGGTCTGTTGAAAGTTTGAAAAAATACTGACACAGACGCGAAAGCATTTCATTTGTCGAGATTAAAAACTAGACTGTCCTTTTTCTTCTTTCGTTTAATTGTTATTTTTTTGCTATTTTATTGTATGATAGATGTTCATTAGCAAGATGGTTTCTTATTTTTTAACATGAAGTGCTTTAATGCTGTTTGTTAAGTGATTTCTTTTTCAAGCGTTATCATCATAATTTAATTTTTTTTAAAACTAATGTCGACTCCTGCCTGTTGGCATTATAAATGCCCTAATCTCTTGTAATTAAAAAATGGTTCCTAAAATTATCAAAATTGACATTTTTGAACAATGGCCCAAACATTTCAGTTAGTATGTATGTGCTAACATTTCAAACATTTCCGGCATATGTACAACTCGTAGTTGCTGAGATCGGACCTAAACAGGTAGGTAGAGTTTTTTTGTTCAGAACATCGCCATTTTTACTATCACTTTCCATATCCCCCTCCCTCAAACCACCTCCCCTTCCATTCAGCTGCCCCCTAAATTATCCAACCATGGTGAGCTGTCTTCCCTCCTATACAAACTGCTTTTCGAGCAGCTGCCCCTCAGTAAACTACCCTAGTCATTTTTGTTTACTTTTCTGCCAGAAGAAAAAAATCACTGCCATTACATTTTACATCAAAATTATATTAAAAAATGTAGCATCATCCATGTATCCAACGTTTAAATGCTAACCACACATGTGTTGCTTAAGAAGTGTATTTTCATGGACAAAGGAAGCTTTACTTTCCATATCAATATATTGTGACGCTGGCTTTATATATGTGTCGCACGACTCGGCCCCTACACCCGGTTCTCTCTTGCCTCTATTACTACCCGCATTCACTGCATGCATGGTCAGATAAGCGCTGAATATATCAGGTGCATTGGCATGCTGAGCATCTTCATGCTCGACCGCACCGTTGCCCCGGTCTTGAATTTGGTCATAAACACCCTCCTGCGGGTGGTTTGGGTGTTTTGTCTCATTAAAGGTAGGGTCACGTGAGTAGCAGGATGCGCCTGTGCTGACAGGAAGTGGTGAGTGGTTCCTGCAATACGATTTGTAATAGATTTATGATTGCTTCAGATATTATATAAAAGGAATGTACAAAATCCATACTTTAAGCAAAACTATGCACAAAAAGCAACAAAATGAAAAAACTAGAAGTACTGTAAAACTAAAAACTAAGCTGCCATCTGTGTATTTATTTCTTATTGAATTAGAATATTGCTGACTAAGATATTTGCCTATCATGGCTGCAAGAAATACTTTTTAAAGCTTGTGCAGCAGGAAAATATTTTAAAAAGCTAGTATGATTTTATAAAACAATTATCGATAAATTTGTATTAATTATTTGAATGAGAAACCGCATAGCTGCTCATAATTATTCTCGAAAAAGGTCACAATAAACATACAGGATTTTGTGCCGATCTTAATTTATCCCAGCACTGCCTTCAATAGTTTTATACCCTTGCAGTGAATGAATAAGTATTGTTATTGTACTTATAAAAATATTGTGTGTCTTAGTTTTTAAAAATAACATTGAAATATATAATATCATACTGAGTATTTCCTGTTTGAAAAAAAGTGATTTATGTAAATTAGAAGCAAAGTTTATTCAACACAAAAATATTGAATAAAGCAGAACTTAAATCAAGATAGCCATATAAACCTTTTGGAACAGAACTGTTTACGTCCTAAGAGGAAGAAAAGAAGAATGCCAACAATTAAGCACGATACAGCTACGACTCCAGCTATTATAGGGCCTTAAACATAAAAAATTCGACATTTGTAGAATGTTACTCTAAACGTTGAAAATGTAACTCTTGGCTCAAAATTGCTTTGAGTTCTATTTTTAGTATAATTGGGTAATATCCTTGCAAATATAATCATATATATCAAAATATCAATATACACTTGGTGGTACTCCTTTAAATTAAAGCGCTTATTTTTTGTCACAGGAAAGGTATATCTTAACACGGCTATTATACAATGACTACAATTTCACACTACAATGCAGTGTAAAATTAACAATAGATCTACTAATTCGCGATATATATATATGCATGTGTATATATTCATATATAACATGTATATTTACATGTATATGTATAAAAATGTAAGTCATAGAAATCAATGTTTTTTTACTAAAAAACATACAAGTTTTTGATATGGGATAAAATTGCGCTCGTGTCTGCATATGTCAACGACCTTGAAAGCCCGGTACATGCATAGACGGTTTAAAATTCGTTTTTTGATTCATCTCCCTAAGCAGCTTTTTAAATGAAATAGTACTTTCGGTTTTGAAAAGCATTTATGTTTGCTGCCTGATTTTTGTGTTATAATTATAATTATAATTATATCATTCAGAAATAATTATAATTATATCATTCAGAAATGCAATAGCAAAACTCGTGTGTTGTATAAACCGATATACAAATAACATCAAAGAAAAATGATACATACTGAAATACACATCTAACACGTAAACTTATCTATATGATATCGTATTACCATTAGCGATACAATTTAATCTGTGAACAATCTCTGGACAATTTAATCTGTGGACATAAACGACCCACAAAAGTAATATGTACATCAACTACGCCTTGTAAAGCTGCAACGAATAATTCTTGACTCATTTCCACATTTTACTACCGGCATAAATTTAGTCTAATCAAACATAATTGCAGAGTGATAAAAAAGTATTGACGTATCTGTTGTGAGCTTAGTGACTCTCAGTGCACAGTTAGATGCGGGCTCAAAGGCTGATATTTAGGTTAAAACTCCACTAAGTGAGTCACGTTTAATTTGAGAAATATAAACTTTCATTTCAGATGAGTTACAAGCTATCCGATAACAGCTGTTTTATCCATTTTAAGCTAGACAGAATTCAACTGATATTTAGACAAAATTGGATTGGATTTGGATTAAACAAAGAAAAAAAATACAACCTGATTAGTTTTAAATACAGAAAATGAAATAAAATCATATCTATTTGGCGTATTGTTCTCATTCAAGTTTTTAACAATTCTCATATCCCATTAAAGCATATATTAACCAGTATTCTTAATGTTTTGAGAAGAATTTTGTGTTTGCACGTTGATTTGGATTAGTATTTGCATATGATTTTAATATAAAAAAACATAAAAAAACATCGCAAAGAAAATTTTTTAATGAAAATTCTGATCTACTAGGTTTTTTATTTTGCTGCTTAGTCGCAATTTTTCTGCAGACACTAGGTACTGCCATTGTAAAAACAGATAATAGAGAGTAGACTGGGCCATACTGTGTAGTCAAATGAATAATGAATTACCTAGTTATTGCTTATCAAACATTAAGTAGTTTTGACAAAGATGCAATCACTAGATATTTTCTTGGACATTAAAATGTGTAAAAGTAATGACGCATATTTTTTTTAATCTACAATCATCTATGTAATATAACAAGATTGTCCAAGGACAATGGCCCAGCTGTCAATCATCCAAGAAGTGTCATAGACATGTATTAATGATACGTTTAAAAGATGCTTTTTAGAGATTAAAGAAAACGTCAAAAATGCCAAAAATTCAGAAAAGGCCTGAATGTCAGACACAGCACCAGCCTCTACCCTTGGAGACGATGTGTATTTTTTAAGAAAAAAAATCCTCAAATTTTTAGAAAAATTCAAAAATTCAAAATTGGTATAATTGTTAAAAGAATTTACGCTGTAATATTGATGACCGATAACAACACCATGCATCATTTCAAACTATAAGAGGAAAATTAAGATGGAGATAAAATTAAGATATAAAGAAATTGTCTAAAAACTCAAACTTTGTCCGACCGTCAGAGCACAGATCGCAGTATTTATGACCCATATAAGCACCCTGCAACATTTTATACCGATGATATGAAAACTGTGGGAGAAGATATATTTCAAGCTTACTATATATCATACCATTTTTTTAACAAATTAAAAAATTCGCCAAAATTCAGAATTAGTCCGATCGTCAAAGAAGCTCAGGCCAGATAGCCTACCTCGTACTAGATATTTGTATGAAATTTGAAAACTGTCCATTTAAAACTGTGGGAAGATAAATAGTTTAAAACGTCTAACGAACAGACAACCGGACAAACAGACAGACAGACAAACGGAGAGACGACGGACACCAGAATGATGTAAAAAGCCCCAGTTGACATAACCAGCTAGGCACAAATGTTAAGAAACCATAAAAGTTACCTTGTATGTAATTCCTTTTTGTATTTTTAGTTTTATAACACGCAGTCGATTCTGAATCTGCTGCACAGCAAACATTCATAATTGCATTTGCTGGAAAAAGTAAAAATCTATAGTGACTTTTTTTACAATATAAACATCACTCAAATAGAGTTTATTTCTATTTACAAACATCAAATGAGGTCATATATAAAATTATCTATTAGTTTATGTCTATTTTTACTCATGTTTTCTTATTGAATGACCTAAAATGTATATGGTATGGCTACAACACTATCAAAGTTTCATTATGAAACAAAAAAGAGTTATATCATACAAAAAAACAATGACTATACAAGTATCACTATACCAGAAAAACAGATACGCCAATGAATCTCTTCATTAGCCAAATGTATACTGAGAGACATGATAGTTGCTAGTAGTTTCTAAACATTTTCATTATGCCATGTTTATAAAGTATCATATTTAGATCATTACCTGTGAAGTTGAGGTTAAACTTCAAAATCTTAGGAGAGTTTTTATAGAATATTTGGATTTCGTTCAATTGTATTCCAATCAAATTCGAGTAGTTCACATATCTCTTCAACCCGCTTTCATGCATAACAACAAGCGAAACTGTTTTTCCATGCATTGTTATCCCGTTCACTAACAGTTGTCTGTTATTTTGTCCAATCGACTCGTCTTCAAAAGTAGCCCATGATTCCAAAGCAGTCATGATGAACGCTTCATCTTTTGCCTGGGTAAGTCGACAACTTGCTTCAGTCTCAGTTTTTTCTGAATAGCTGGGAAATCCAGGACTGGTCAATGTTCCGTATCGCATTTTACTATTAATGTTGTTTCCCATAGAAATTCCAATTGCTGTAGAATAAAGCATATAATGATTAATACGTCTATCTTATACCGGTAAAGTTATCAAACAGATCGTAGATGAGATGCAAATCATCTATTTATCATACACTAATTTTAAGTTGATTAGTGCACATTTTAGGATGAATTTAGAATTGCACTATAAAATAGGTTTATTATCATGTTAAGATGTAATCATTATCATTTCAAATTATCTAAAAGTTTATTTTCTACTATGATTTTATAAGATTGAACGGTTCTTACCTTCTTTACATTTGAACATAATCCGAACGGAATCAAAGCCAACACATTTAGTTCGACGCGCAAGTTCATCTTGCTGAAATGAGCATTTGTTTTCGTTCGCACAAATATCGCGAAAAACAAGAGTTCCATTACAATATGAATCGGTCCACCCGGTTGTGAGATGTATTTATTGAATGTTGCTTTTAAAGTATCCATGATGAAATTAGGATCACAGTCAGTGAGCGTAATGTTATTTTCATTCTTCTCGAATACTTTGTGGTAGCCTACAAAAAAAATTTAATGAAACTAATAATAAATAACTAATATTAAATTATTAGATAACATAGATACACAGATACATTCTTCTTCCTGTAACATCAGAAAACAATCACTTTGATATTATATATATATATATATGTAATGTTCGGCACTCTCTCGCCTAGTGAAAAAGTTTTAAGTTTTAAGGAACTAGAACAATTGCATCAATCAGAAGGTCATGTGATCAAAGTTACCCATTAAGCTTCACATACAGCTCAGCCAACCAAGTACATAAAAAGTAAATACCCCTCTTATAGGGATGTTTATCAGGATTGCTGTGGGGGATAAATAATGAATAATTGCAGCATTACACACGAACCTGTAATGAACACTGATGGATAAAATGTGCTTTGTTTTTTATCACTAGGCACCTGAATGTGTTCTAGTACACGCCGAATTGAATTAACGTGACTTTTATTCATTAAAAGCATTTTTTCTTTGCATTGCATAAATCGTTGCAAGTATTTTTAAATTTTTAAATAGCGTAATCAGTTATTCATTGAAGCATTTTTTCTTTTGCAATGCATAAATCGTTGCAAGTAATTTTGAATTTTTCAATAGCGTAATCAGTTTGGCGCATGAATTCCAATGGTGATACTGAGTACCATAAATCTGATTACTGAATGCCCTACCCCAGTTGGTCGAACATTTAGTATTATTTATTTTGGTTAATTATTTCACAAAGTTGAATAATATGAATGGAATATAACACTCACATGTAGTACAAAGATGTTTTCTCACTAAACATCCATATTGTACATTGGTGTAGTATTCATATTATTCTTGATGCAAAACAATCTTTTTTTATTCAAAATGTTTTACTGTGTACTGAGTGTGAATATAAAATTTAATTCATCGATTAAATCACAGAAAACAAAAATTAATGTTAAAAAAATTGTTCTTACCACTTGTCGCCTGTAAATTCAAATAACAAAAAGCACACAAACTTGATAAAAGACATGATCATATCCATAAAAATCAATAAGCTGCATGTATGCGTGTGCTGGTGCAAATGGGCTTCATCATGATCATATCGCAAATAAAACGGCAAATTACTTCTTAAAAGCTACTTAATATAAAATTAAACACGAAACCATCGCTTCAATAAAATGGCGAGTTTTGCTTTCTATTTAAAGCTGTTGATTAGAGAGTCCTACAGTGCATTTCAAAACATTACTAGAACTACATTTATATTACATATATCAAAACAAACGTTGATGTGCGGGTTAGTTTAAATAAAAATGACAAATTCACTAAATACAGTGTCCTTAGACAATATATTTTTTATTTAGTTTTATTTGCACTCAATTTTGTTTAAGCATAAAAGATCTAGACATGTTTTAAGAGATACCTACAAAACCCGCTCCGAAATATAAACATTTTCGAAACAATGGGTGAAGACACGTGAAAATAGCCGAAAATGGGTGTCCCCAGGCCATGGTGTTATTTGATTTTCAAAGAATGTATGCAAAAATGGCACAGAAAGTTTATATTTATTGACAAATGTTAAGATTTTTAGATCAAACGCCATTTAGTATTATGGGGTTTACAAATGAAAAAATACGGTGAATAATCAAGGGCTCCTTAAGGTCACATCATTCTGGGTAACGAAGAGATATCTTATAATAGTATTAATGTGCAAATAAAGATAACTTATTTCACGCGGTTTGTTATGATATAACGATACTAGCAAAAGAAATATAAAAGAAATTTACAGATTCCCAACTTTATCAAC
>CAXHUQ010000713.1:0-15237 GCA_964020085.1 Micromussa lordhowensis | reverse complement strand
TAGCGGTCTAAATTGTCTGTTTTTTTCAAACACTCTAATCATTGAATTCGGTTGAATGTCTAATTGCGTCCTTTCAGTTGATTTTCAGGTCGGGGAGAGGGGCCTGCGTGCAGGGGCTGTAAAACTGGGGCCCATCTTACAGACAGCTGCTACGCTGAAAGTCACCTTGATTCAGTGGTGAGTGCAGAGGCAAGCCTGCTTTGACTGGCGTTGCACGCTGATAACTGTACAATGTCTCTAGCGGTCTAAATTGTCTGTTTTTTTCAAACACTCTAATCATTTTGGTTCGCCGATTTGCGCGCATGTGTCCTTCAGTTGTCGGGCAAACTGTGGCCTTGGACGCTGTTTCGCGGGCTTGAAACATTGAGTAGCCTGTTCATCTCTAAAAGTAGAGTTGCGTTCTGAATTCGGTTGAATGTCTAATTGCGTCCTTTCAAGTACACGGATACGCAAGTTATTATCCAACCGCACTTCGTAGAGTAGAAATAACGCCGAAAACGAGTACAAATATCACAGTGTATTTGTACTCCACACAGTATTTGTACTCCAGAGGACCGCCTGAGAAACGAATTGGATTTAAGTTACGAAAATTTTGCGTGCTTGAAACATTCAGTAGGGTTAAGATAACTGTACAATGTCTCTAGCGGTCTAAATTGTCTGTTTTTTTCAAACACTCTAATCATTGAATTCGGTTGAATGTCTAATTGCGTCCTTTCAGTTGATTTTCAGGTCGGGGAGAGGGGCCTGCGTGCAGGGGCTGTAAAACTGGGGCCCATCTTACAGACAGCTGCTACGCTGAAAGTCACCTTGATTCAGTGGTGAGTGCAGAGGCAAGCCTGCTTTGACTGGCGTTGCACGCTGATAACTGTACAATGTCTCTAGCGGTCTAAATTGTCTGTTTTTTTCAAACACTCTAATCATTTTGGTTCGCCGATTTGCGCGCATGTGTCCTTCAGTTGTCGGGCAAACTGTGGCCTTGGACGCTGTTTCGCGGGCTTGAAACATTGAGTAGCCTGTTCATCTCTAAAAGTAGAGTTGCGTTCTGAATTCGGTTGAATGTCTAATTGCGTCCTTTCAAGTACACGGATACGCAAGTTATTATCCAACCGCACTTCGTAGAGTAGAAATAACGCCGAAAACGAGTACAAATATCACAGTGTATTTGTACTCCACACAGTATTTGTACTCCAGAGGACCGCCTGAGAAACGAATTGGATTTAAGTTACGAAAATTTTGCGTGCTTGAAACATTCAGTAGGGTTAAGATAACTGTACAATGTCTCTAGCGGTCTAAATTGTCTGTTTTTTTCAAACACTCTAATCATTGAATTCGGTTGAATGTCTAATTGCGTCCTTTCAGTTGATTTTCAGGTCGGGGAGAGGGGCCTGCGTGCAGGGGCTGTAAAACTGGGGCCCATCTTACAGACAGCTGCTACGCTGAAAGTCACCTTGATTCAGTGGTGAGTGCAGAGGCAAGCCTGCTTTGACTGGCGTTGCACGCTGATAACTGTACAATGTCTCTAGCGGTCTAAATTGTCTGTTTTTTTCAAACACTCTAATCATTTTGGTTCGCCGATTTGCGCGCATGTGTCCTTCAGTTGTCGGGCAAACTGTGGCCTTGGACGCTGTTTCGCGGGCTTGAAACATTGAGTAGCCTGTTCATCTCTAAAAGTAGAGTTGCGTTCTGAATTCGGTTGAATGTCTAATTGCGTCCTTTCAAGTACACGGATACGCAAGTTATTATCCAACCGCACTTCGTAGAGTAGAAATAACGCCGAAAACGAGTACAAATATCACAGTGTATTTGTACTCCACACAGTATTTGTACTCCAGAGGACCGCCTGAGAAACGAATTGGATTTAAGTTACGAAAATTTTGCGTGCTTGAAACATTCAGTAGGGTTAAGATAACTGTACAATGTCTCTAGCGGTCTAAATTGTCTGTTTTTTTCAAACACTCTAATCATTGAATTCGGTTGAATGTCTAATTGCGTCCTTTCAGTTGATTTTCAGGTCGGGGAGAGGGGCCTGCGTGCAGGGGCTGTAAAACTGGGGCCCATCTTACAGACAGCTGCTACGCTGAAAGTCACCTTGATTCAGTGGTGAGTGCAGAGGCAAGCCTGCTTTGACTGGCGTTGCACGCTGATAACTGTACAATGTCTCTAGCGGTCTAAATTGTCTGTTTTTTTCAAACACTCTAATCATTTTGGTTCGCCGATTTGCGCGCATGTGTCCTTCAGTTGTCGGGCAAACTGTGGCCTTGGACGCTGTTTCGCGGGCTTGAAACATTGAGTAGCCTGTTCATCTCTAAAAGTAGAGTTGCGTTCTGAATTCGGTTGAATGTCTAATTGCGTCCTTTCAAGTACACGGATACGCAAGTTATTATCCAACCGCACTTCGTAGAGTAGAAATAACGCCGAAAACGAGTACAAATATCACAGTGTATTTGTACTCCACACAGTATTTGTACTCCAGAGGACCGCCTGAGAAACGAATTGGATTTAAGTTACGAAAATTTTGCGTGCTTGAAACATTCAGTAGGGTTAAGATAACTGTACAATGTCTCTAGCGGTCTAAATTGTCTGTTTTTTTCAAACACTCTAATCATTGAATTCGGTTGAATGTCTAATTGCGTCCTTTCAGTTGATTTTCAGGTCGGGGAGAGGGGCCTGCGTGCAGGGGCTGTAAAACTGGGGCCCATCTTACAGACAGCTGCTACGCTGAAAGTCACCTTGATTCAGTGGTGAGTGCAGAGGCAAGCCTGCTTTGACTGGCGTTGCACGCTGATAACTGTACAATGTCTCTAGCGGTCTAAATTGTCTGTTTTTTTCAAACACTCTAATCATTTTGGTTCGCCGATTTGCGCGCATGTGTCCTTCAGTTGTCGGGCAAACTGTGGCCTTGGACGCTGTTTCGCGGGCTTGAAACATTGAGTAGCCTGTTCATCTCTAAAAGTAGAGTTGCGTTCTGAATTCGGTTGAATGTCTAATTGCGTCCTTTCAAGTACACGGATACGCAAGTTATTATCCAACCGCACTTCGTAGAGTAGAAATAACGCCGAAAACGAGTACAAATATCACAGTGTATTTGTACTCCACACAGTATTTGTACTCCAGAGGACCGCCTGAGAAACGAATTGGATTTAAGTTACGAAAATTTTGCGTGCTTGAAACATTCAGTAGGGTTAAGATAACTGTACAATGTCTCTAGCGGTCTAAATTGTCTGTTTTTTTCAAACACTCTAATCATTGAATTCGGTTGAATGTCTAATTGCGTCCTTTCAGTTGATTTTCAGGTCGGGGAGAGGGGCCTGCGTGCAGGGGCTGTAAAACTGGGGCCCATCTTACAGACAGCTGCTACGCTGAAAGTCACCTTGATTCAGTGGTGAGTGCAGAGGCAAGCCTGCTTTGACTGGCGTTGCACGCTGATAACTGTACAATGTCTCTAGCGGTCTAAATTGTCTGTTTTTTTCAAACACTCTAATCATTTTGGTTCGCCGATTTGCGCGCATGTGTCCTTCAGTTGTCGGGCAAACTGTGGCCTTGGACGCTGTTTCGCGGGCTTGAAACATTGAGTAGCCTGTTCATCTCTAAAAGTAGAGTTGCGTTCTGAATTCGGTTGAATGTCTAATTGCGTCCTTTCAAGTACACGGATACGCAAGTTATTATCCAACCGCACTTCGTAGAGTAGAAATAACGCCGAAAACGAGTACAAATATCACAGTGTATTTGTACTCCACACAGTATTTGTACTCCAGAGGACCGCCTGAGAAACGAATTGGATTTAAGTTACGAAAATTTTGCGTGCTTGAAACATTCAGTAGGGTTAAGATAACTGTACAATGTCTCTAGCGGTCTAAATTGTCTGTTTTTTTCAAACACTCTAATCATTGAATTCGGTTGAATGTCTAATTGCGTCCTTTCAGTTGATTTTCAGGTCGGGGAGAGGGGCCTGCGTGCAGGGGCTGTAAAACTGGGGCCCATCTTACAGACAGCTGCTACGCTGAAAGTCACCTTGATTCAGTGGTGAGTGCAGAGGCAAGCCTGCTTTGACTGGCGTTGCACGCTGATAACTGTACAATGTCTCTAGCGGTCTAAATTGTCTGTTTTTTTCAAACACTCTAATCATTTTGGTTCGCCGATTTGCGCGCATGTGTCCTTCAGTTGTCGGGCAAACTGTGGCCTTGGACGCTGTTTCGCGGGCTTGAAACATTGAGTAGCCTGTTCATCTCTAAAAGTAGAGTTGCGTTCTGAATTCGGTTGAATGTCTAATTGCGTCCTTTCAAGTACACGGATACGCAAGTTATTATCCAACCGCACTTCGTAGAGTAGAAATAACGCCGAAAACGAGTACAAATATCACAGTGTATTTGTACTCCACACAGTATTTGTACTCCAGAGGACCGCCTGAGAAACGAATTGGATTTAAGTTACGAAAATTTTGCGTGCTTGAAACATTCAGTAGGGTTAAGATAACTGTACAATGTCTCTAGCGGTCTAAATTGTCTGTTTTTTTCAAACACTCTAATCATTGAATTCGGTTGAATGTCTAATTGCGTCCTTTCAGTTGATTTTCAGGTCGGGGAGAGGGGCCTGCGTGCAGGGGCTGTAAAACTGGGGCCCATCTTACAGACAGCTGCTACGCTGAAAGTCACCTTGATTCAGTGGTGAGTGCAGAGGCAAGCCTGCTTTGACTGGCGTTGCACGCTGATAACTGTACAATGTCTCTAGCGGTCTAAATTGTCTGTTTTTTTCAAACACTCTAATCATTTTGGTTCGCCGATTTGCGCGCATGTGTCCTTCAGTTGTCGGGCAAACTGTGGCCTTGGACGCTGTTTCGCGGGCTTGAAACATTGAGTAGCCTGTTCATCTCTAAAAGTAGAGTTGCGTTCTGAATTCGGTTGAATGTCTAATTGCGTCCTTTCAAGTACACGGATACGCAAGTTATTATCCAACCGCACTTCGTAGAGTAGAAATAACGCCGAAAACGAGTACAAATATCACAGTGTATTTGTACTCCACACAGTATTTGTACTCCAGAGGACCGCCTGAGAAACGAATTGGATTTAAGTTACGAAAATTTTGCGTGCTTGAAACATTCAGTAGGGTTAAGATAACTGTACAATGTCTCTAGCGGTCTAAATTGTCTGTTTTTTTCAAACACTCTAATCATTGAATTCGGTTGAATGTCTAATTGCGTCCTTTCAGTTGATTTTCAGGTCGGGGAGAGGGGCCTGCGTGCAGGGGCTGTAAAACTGGGGCCCATCTTACAGACAGCTGCTACGCTGAAAGTCACCTTGATTCAGTGGTGAGTGCAGAGGCAAGCCTGCTTTGACTGGCGTTGCACGCTGATAACTGTACAATGTCTCTAGCGGTCTAAATTGTCTGTTTTTTTCAAACACTCTAATCATTTTGGTTCGCCGATTTGCGCGCATGTGTCCTTCAGTTGTCGGGCAAACTGTGGCCTTGGACGCTGTTTCGCGGGCTTGAAACATTGAGTAGCCTGTTCATCTCTAAAAGTAGAGTTGCGTTCTGAATTCGGTTGAATGTCTAATTGCGTCCTTTCAAGTACACGGATACGCAAGTTATTATCCAACCGCACTTCGTAGAGTAGAAATAACGCCGAAAACGAGTACAAATATCACAGTGTATTTGTACTCCACACAGTATTTGTACTCCAGAGGACCGCCTGAGAAACGAATTGGATTTAAGTTACGAAAATTTTGCGTGCTTGAAACATTCAGTAGGGTTAAGATAACTGTACAATGTCTCTAGCGGTCTAAATTGTCTGTTTTTTTCAAACACTCTAATCATTGAATTCGGTTGAATGTCTAATTGCGTCCTTTCAGTTGATTTTCAGGTCGGGGAGAGGGGCCTGCGTGCAGGGGCTGTAAAACTGGGGCCCATCTTACAGACAGCTGCTACGCTGAAAGTCACCTTGATTCAGTGGTGAGTGCAGAGGCAAGCCTGCTTTGACTGGCGTTGCACGCTGATAACTGTACAATGTCTCTAGCGGTCTAAATTGTCTGTTTTTTTCAAACACTCTAATCATTTTGGTTCGCCGATTTGCGCGCATGTGTCCTTCAGTTGTCGGGCAAACTGTGGCCTTGGACGCTGTTTCGCGGGCTTGAAACATTGAGTAGCCTGTTCATCTCTAAAAGTAGAGTTGCGTTCTGAATTCGGTTGAATGTCTAATTGCGTCCTTTCAAGTACACGGATACGCAAGTTATTATCCAACCGCACTTCGTAGAGTAGAAATAACGCCGAAAACGAGTACAAATATCACAGTGTATTTGTACTCCACACAGTATTTGTACTCCAGAGGACCGCCTGAGAAACGAATTGGATTTAAGTTACGAAAATTTTGCGTGCTTGAAACATTCAGTAGGGTTAAGATAACTGTACAATGTCTCTAGCGGTCTAAATTGTCTGTTTTTTTCAAACACTCTAATCATTGAATTCGGTTGAATGTCTAATTGCGTCCTTTCAGTTGATTTTCAGGTCGGGGAGAGGGGCCTGCGTGCAGGGGCTGTAAAACTGGGGCCCATCTTACAGACAGCTGCTACGCTGAAAGTCACCTTGATTCAGTGGTGAGTGCAGAGGCAAGCCTGCTTTGACTGGCGTTGCACGCTGATAACTGTACAATGTCTCTAGCGGTCTAAATTGTCTGTTTTTTTCAAACACTCTAATCATTTTGGTTCGCCGATTTGCGCGCATGTGTCCTTCAGTTGTCGGGCAAACTGTGGCCTTGGACGCTGTTTCGCGGGCTTGAAACATTGAGTAGCCTGTTCATCTCTAAAAGTAGAGTTGCGTTCTGAATTCGGTTGAATGTCTAATTGCGTCCTTTCAAGTACACGGATACGCAAGTTATTATCCAACCGCACTTCGTAGAGTAGAAATAACGCCGAAAACGAGTACAAATATCACAGTGTATTTGTACTCCACACAGTATTTGTACTCCAGAGGACCGCCTGAGAAACGAATTGGATTTAAGTTACGAAAATTTTGCGTGCTTGAAACATTCAGTAGGGTTAAGATAACTGTACAATGTCTCTAGCGGTCTAAATTGTCTGTTTTTTTCAAACACTCTAATCATTGAATTCGGTTGAATGTCTAATTGCGTCCTTTCAGTTGATTTTCAGGTCGGGGAGAGGGGCCTGCGTGCAGGGGCTGTAAAACTGGGGCCCATCTTACAGACAGCTGCTACGCTGAAAGTCACCTTGATTCAGTGGTGAGTGCAGAGGCAAGCCTGCTTTGACTGGCGTTGCACGCTGATAACTGTACAATGTCTCTAGCGGTCTAAATTGTCTGTTTTTTTCAAACACTCTAATCATTTTGGTTCGCCGATTTGCGCGCATGTGTCCTTCAGTTGTCGGGCAAACTGTGGCCTTGGACGCTGTTTCGCGGGCTTGAAACATTGAGTAGCCTGTTCATCTCTAAAAGTAGAGTTGCGTTCTGAATTCGGTTGAATGTCTAATTGCGTCCTTTCAAGTACACGGATACGCAAGTTATTATCCAACCGCACTTCGTAGAGTAGAAATAACGCCGAAAACGAGTACAAATATCACAGTGTATTTGTACTCCACACAGTATTTGTACTCCAGAGGACCGCCTGAGAAACGAATTGGATTTAAGTTACGAAAATTTTGCGTGCTTGAAACATTCAGTAGGGTTAAGATAACTGTACAATGTCTCTAGCGGTCTAAATTGTCTGTTTTTTTCAAACACTCTAATCATTGAATTCGGTTGAATGTCTAATTGCGTCCTTTCAGTTGATTTTCAGGTCGGGGAGAGGGGCCTGCGTGCAGGGGCTGTAAAACTGGGGCCCATCTTACAGACAGCTGCTACGCTGAAAGTCACCTTGATTCAGTGGTGAGTGCAGAGGCAAGCCTGCTTTGACTGGCGTTGCACGCTGATAACTGTACAATGTCTCTAGCGGTCTAAATTGTCTGTTTTTTTCAAACACTCTAATCATTTTGGTTCGCCGATTTGCGCGCATGTGTCCTTCAGTTGTCGGGCAAACTGTGGCCTTGGACGCTGTTTCGCGGGCTTGAAACATTGAGTAGCCTGTTCATCTCTAAAAGTAGAGTTGCGTTCTGAATTCGGTTGAATGTCTAATTGCGTCCTTTCAAGTACACGGATACGCAAGTTATTATCCAACCGCACTTCGTAGAGTAGAAATAACGCCGAAAACGAGTACAAATATCACAGTGTATTTGTACTCCACACAGTATTTGTACTCCAGAGGACCGCCTGAGAAACGAATTGGATTTAAGTTACTAAAATTTTGCGTGCTTGAAACATTCAGTAGGGTTAAGATAACTGTACAATGTCTCTAGCGGTCTAAATTGTCTGTTTTTTTCAAACACTCTAATCATTGAATTCGGTTGAATGTCTAATTGCGTCCTTTCAGTTGATTTTCAGGTCGGGGAGAGGGGCCTGCGTGCAGGGGCTGTAAAACTGGGGCCCATCTTACAGACAGCTGCTACGCTGAAAGTCACCTTGATTCAGTGGTGAGTGCAGAGGCAAGCCTGCTTTGACTGGCGTTGCACGCTGATAACTGTACAATGTCTCTAGCGGTCTAAATTGTCTGTTTTTTTCAAACACTCTAATCATTTTGGTTCGCCGATTTGCGCGCATGTGTCCTTCAGTTGTCGGGCAAACTGTGGCCTTGGACGCTGTTTCGCGGGCTTGAAACATTGAGTAGCCTGTTCATCTCTAAAAGTAGAGTTGCGTTCTGAATTCGGTTGAATGTCTAATTGCGTCCTTTCAAGTACACGGATACGCAAGTTATTATCCAACCGCACTTCGTAGAGTAGAAATAACGCCGAAAACGAGTACAAATATCACAGTGTATTTGTACTCCACACAGTATTTGTACTCCAGAGGACCGCCTGAGAAACGAATTGGATTTAAGTTACGAAAATTTTGCGTGCTTGAAACATTCAGTAGGGTTAAGATAACTGTACAATGTCTCTAGCGGTCTAAATTGTCTGTTTTTTTCAAACACTCTAATCATTGAATTCGGTTGAATGTCTAATTGCGTCCTTTCAGTTGATTTTCAGGTCGGGGAGAGGGGCCTGCGTGCAGGGGCTGTAAAACTGGGGCCCATCTTACAGACAGCTGCTACGCTGAAAGTCACCTTGATTCAGTGGTGAGTGCAGAGGCAAGCCTGCTTTGACTGGCGTTGCACGCTGATAACTGTACAATGTCTCTAGCGGTCTAAATTGTCTGTTTTTTTCAAACACTCTAATCATTTTGGTTCGCCGATTTGCGCGCATGTGTCCTTCAGTTGTCGGGCAAACTGTGGCCTTGGACGCTGTTTCGCGGGCTTGAAACATTGAGTAGCCTGTTCATCTCTAAAAGTAGAGTTGCGTTCTGAATTCGGTTGAATGTCTAATTGCGTCCTTTCAAGTACACGGATACGCAAGTTATTATCCAACCGCACTTCGTAGAGTAGAAATAACGCCGAAAACGAGTACAAATATCACAGTGTATTTGTACTCCACACAGTATTTGTACTCCAGAGGACCGCCTGAGAAACGAATTGGATTTAAGTTACGAAAATTTTGCGTGCTTGAAACATTCAGTAGGGTTAAGATAACTGTACAATGTCTCTAGCGGTCTAAATTGTCTGTTTTTTTCAAACACTCTAATCATTGAATTCGGTTGAATGTCTAATTGCGTCCTTTCAGTTGATTTTCAGGTCGGGGAGAGGGGCCTGCGTGCAGGGGCTGTAAAACTGGGGCCCATCTTACAGACAGCTGCTACGCTGAAAGTCACCTTGATTCAGTGGTGAGTGCAGAGGCAAGCCTGCTTTGACTGGCGTTGCACGCTGATAACTGTACAATGTCTCTAGCGGTCTAAATTGTCTGTTTTTTTCAAACACTCTAATCATTTTGGTTCGCCGATTTGCGCGCATGTGTCCTTCAGTTGTCGGGCAAACTGTGGCCTTGGACGCTGTTTCGCGGGCTTGAAACATTGAGTAGCCTGTTCATCTCTAAAAGTAGAGTTGCGTTCTGAATTCGGTTGAATGTCTAATTGCGTCCTTTCAAGTACACGGATACGCAAGTTATTATCCAACCGCACTTCGTAGAGTAGAAATAACGCCGAAAACGAGTACAAATATCACAGTGTATTTGTACTCCACACAGTATTTGTACTCCAGAGGACCGCCTGAGAAACGAATTGGATTTAAGTTACGAAAATTTTGCGTGCTTGAAACATTCAGTAGGGTTAAGATAACTGTACAATGTCTCTAGCGGTCTAAATTGTCTGTTTTTTTCAAACACTCTAATCATTGAATTCGGTTGAATGTCTAATTGCGTCCTTTCAGTTGATTTTCAGGTCGGGGAGAGGGGCCTGCGTGCAGGGGCTGTAAAACTGGGGCCCATCTTACAGACAGCTGCTACGCTGAAAGTCACCTTGATTCAGTGGTGAGTGCAGAGGCAAGCCTGCTTTGACTGGCGTTGCACGCTGATAACTGTACAATGTCTCTAGCGGTCTAAATTGTCTGTTTTTTTCAAACACTCTAATCATTTTGGTTCGCCGATTTGCGCGCATGTGTCCTTCAGTTGTCGGGCAAACTGTGGCCTTGGACGCTGTTTCGCGGGCTTGAAACATTGAGTAGCCTGTTCATCTCTAAAAGTAGAGTTGCGTTCTGAATTCGGTTGAATGTCTAATTGCGTCCTTTCAAGTACACGGATACGCAAGTTATTATCCAACCGCACTTCGTAGAGTAGAAATAACGCCGAAAACGAGTACAAATATCACAGTGTATTTGTACTCCACACAGTATTTGTACTCCAGAGGACCGCCTGAGAAACGAATTGGATTTAAGTTACGAAAATTTTGCGTGCTTGAAACATTCAGTAGGGTTAAGATAACTGTACAATGTCTCTAGCGGTCTAAATTGTCTGTTTTTTTCAAACACTCTAATCATTGAATTCGGTTGAATGTCTAATTGCGTCCTTTCAGTTGATTTTCAGGTCGGGGAGAGGGGCCTGCGTGCAGGGGCTGTAAAACTGGGGCCCATTTTACAGACAGCTGCTACGCTGAAAGTCACCTTGATTCAGTGGTGAGTGCAGAGGCAAGCCTGCTTTGACTGGCGTTGCACGCTGATAACTGTACAATGTCTCTAGCGGTCTAAATTGTCTGTTTTTTTCAAACACTCTAATCATTTTGGTTCGCCGATTTGCGCGCATGTGTCCTTCAGTTGTCGGGCAAACTGTGGCCTTGGACGCTGTTTCGCGGGCTTGAAACATTGAGTAGCCTGTTCATCTCTAAAAGTAGAGTTGCGTTCTGAATTCGGTTGAATGTCTAATTGCGTCCTTTCAAGTACACGGATACGCAAGTTATTATCCAACCGCACTTCGTAGAGTAGAAATAACGCCGAAAACGAGTACAAATATCACAGTGTATTTGTACTCCACACAGTATTTGTACTCCAGAGGACCGCCTTAGAAACGAATTGGATTTAAGTTACGAAAATTTTGCGTGCTTGAAACATTCAGTAGGGTTAAGATAACTGTACAATGTCTCTAGCGGTCTAAATTGTCTGTTTTTTTCAAACACTCTAATCATTGAATTCGGTTGAATGTCTAATTGCGTCCTTTCAGTTGATTTTCAGGTCGGGGAGAGGGGCCTGCGTGCAGGGGCTGTAAAACTGGGGCCCATCTTACAGACAGCTGCTACGCTGAAAGTCACCTTGATTCAGTGGTGAGTGCAGAGGCAAGCCTGCTTTGACTGGCGTTGCACGCTGATAACTGTACAATGTCTCTAGCGGTCTAAATTGTCTGTTTTTTTCAAACACTCTAATCATTTTGGTTCGCCGATTTGCGCGCATGTGTCCTTCAGTTGTCGGGCAAACTGTGGCCTTGGACGCTGTTTCGCGGGCTTGAAACATTGAGTAGCCTGTTCATCTCTAAAAGTAGAGTTGCGTTCTGAATTCGGTTGAATGTCTAATTGCGTCCTTTCAAGTACACGGATACGCAAGTTATTATCCAACCGCACTTCGTAGAGTAGAAATAACGCCGAAAACGAGTACAAATATCACAGTGTATTTGTACTCCACACAGTATTTGTACTCCAGAGGACCGCCTGAGAAACGAATTGGATTTAAGTTACGAAAATTTTGCGTGCTTGAAACATTCAGTAGGGTTAAGATAACTGTACAATGTCTCTAGCGGTCTAAATTGTCTGTTTTTTTCAAACACTCTAATCATTGAATTCGGTTGAATGTCTAATTGCGTCCTTTCAGTTGATTTTCAGGTCGGGGAGAGGGGCCTGCGTGCAGGGGCTGTAAAACTGGGGCCCATCTTACAGACAGCTGCTACGCTGAAAGTCACCTTGATTCAGTGGTGAGTGCAGAGGCAAGCCTGCTTTGACTGGCGTTGCACGCTGATAACTGTACAATGTCTCTAGCGGTCTAAATTGTCTGTTTTTTTCAAACACTCTAATCATTTTGGTTCGCCGATTTGCGCGCATGTGTCCTTCAGTTGTCGGGCAAACTGTGGCCTTGGACGCTGTTTCGCGGGCTTGAAACATTGAGTAGCCTGTTCATCTCTAAAAGTAGAGTTGCGTTCTGAATTCGGTTGAATGTCTAATTGCGTCCTTTCAAGTACACGGATACGCAAGTTATTATCCAACCGCACTTCGTAGAGTAGAAATAACGCCGAAAACGAGTACAAATATCACAGTGTATTTGTACTCCACACAGTATTTGTACTCCAGAGGACCGCCTGAGAAACGAATTGGATTTAAGTTACGAAAATTTTGCGTGCTTGAAACATTCAGTAGGGTTAAGATAACTGTACAATGTCTCTAGCGGTCTAAATTGTCTGTTTTTTTCAAACACTCTAATCATTGAATTCGGTTGAATGTCTAATTGCGTCCTTTCAGTTGATTTTCAGGTCGGGGAGAGGGGCCTGCGTGCAGGGGCTGTAAAACTGGGGCCCATCTTACAGACAGCTGCTACGCTGAAAGTCACCTTGATTCAGTGGTGAGTGCAGAGGCAAGCCTGCTTTGACTGGCGTTGCACGCTGATAACTGTACAATGTCTCTAGCGGTCTAAATTGTCTGTTTTTTTCAAACACTCTAATCATTTTGGTTCGCCGATTTGCGCGCATGTGTCCTTCAGTTGTCGGGCAAACTGTGGCCTTGGACGCTGTTTCGCGGGCTTGAAACATTGAGTAGCCTGTTCATCTCTAAAAGTAGAGTTGCGTTCTGAATTCGGTTGAATGTCTAATTGCGTCCTTTCAAGTACACGGATACGCAAGTTATTATCCAACCGCACTTCGTAGAGTAGAAATAACGCCGAAAACGAGTACAAATATCACAGTGTATTTGTACTCCACACAGTATTTGTACTCCAGAGGACCGCCTGAGAAACGAATTGGATTTAAGTTACGAAAATTTTGCGTGCTTGAAACATTCAGTAGGGTTAAGATAACTGTACAATGTCTCTAGCGGTCTAAATTGTCTGTTTTTTTCAAACACTCTAATCATTGAATTCGGTTGAATGTCTAATTGCGTCCTTTCAGTTGATTTTCAGGTCGGGGAGAGGGGCCTGCGTGCAGGGGCTGTAAAACTGGGGCCCATCTTACAGACAGCTGCTACGCTGAAAGTCACCTTGATTCAGTGGTGAGTGCAGAGGCAAGCCTGCTTTGACTGGCGTTGCACGCTGATAACTGTACAATGTCTCTAGCGGTCTAAATTGTCTGTTTTTTTCAAACACTCTAATCATTTTGGTTCGCCGATTTGCGCGCATGTGTCCTTCAGTTGTCGGGCAAACTGTGGCCTTGGACGCTGTTTCGCGGGCTTGAAACATTGAGTAGCCTGTTCATCTCTAAAAGTAGAGTTGCGTTCTGAATTCGGTTGAATGTCTAATTGCGTCCTTTCAAGTACACGGATACGCAAGTTATTATCCAACCGCACTTCGTAGAGTAGAAATAACGCCGAAAACGAGTACAAATATCACAGTGTATTTGTACTCCACACAGTATTTGTACTCCAGAGGACCGCCTGAGAAACGAATTGGATTTAAGTTACGAAAATTTTGCGTGCTTGAAACATTCAGTAGGGTTAAGATAACTGTACAATGTCTCTAGCGGTCTAAATTGTCTGTTTTTTTCAAACACTCTAATCATTGAATTCGGTTGAATGTCTAATTGCGTCCTTTCAGTTGATTTTCAGGTCGGGGAGAGGGGCCTGCGTGCAGGGGCTGTAAAACTGGGGCCCATTTTACAGACAGCTGCTACGCTGAAAGTCACCTTGATTCAGTGGTGAGTGCAGAGGCAAGCCTGCTTTGACTGGCGTTGCACGCTGATAACTGTACAATGTCTCTAGCGGTCTAAATTGTCTGTTTTTTCAAACACTCTAATCATTTTGGTTCGCCGATTTGCGCGCATGTGTCCTTCAGTTGTCGGGCAAACTGTGGCCTTGGACGCTGTTTCGCGGGCTTGAAACATTGAGTAGCCTGTTCATCTCTAAAAGTAGAGTTGCGTTCTGAATTCGGTTGAATGTCTAATTGCGTCCTTTCAAGTACACGGATACGCAAGTTATTATCCAACCGCACTTCGTAGAGTAGAAATAACGCCGAAAACGAGTACAAATATCACAGTGTATTTGTACTCCACACAGTATTTGTACTCCAGAGGACCGCCTGAGAAACGAATTGGATTTAAGTTACGAAAATTTTGCGTGCTTGAAACATTCAGTAGGGTTAAGATAACTGTACAATGTCTCTAGCGGTCTAAATTGTCTGATGCTGATCTGAAGCCCCTAGTTATATCATGGTGTGGCACGACGGGAATTTCTGCAGGTGAAATCGGCCCCCATTGAGCGGAGAAAAATTCCGACTGCAAAAGGCGGCGTAACACGAAATTTATCACCGAGTTCAGTGAAAACTTCTTCAAACTGCTTACGAAAACTTTCAGCCGTTATCTCGGCCAGTAAAATCTTCTGGATTTATATCTTCGGACGCTCTGTTTTATGTTTTGGTTTTTGTTTTTTTGGTATTTTTATGATTTGCTTCTTCATTCGTTCCGCGTTGCATGAAAGTCCCATGAAAGCCGCGGGGTACGTGCTATTCGGCGGACTTGTTCAACTGGATTTTACACGGGCATCTAAAACTAGCCTGCGTCAGTATAGCAGACGATTCCTTTCCAACCTGGTTGGTCCCTATGAGTTTCAATGAAACAATCGCTTCTTCCAATGAAAACTGAGGCAAACAGAGTAATG
>CAXHUQ010000712.1:0-21122 GCA_964020085.1 Micromussa lordhowensis | reverse complement strand
CTGGCATTCCAGGCCAATATATGTCTGGATTTTTGAGAACGGTGTCGACTTTGGGCCAAAACTTTTTCGCCTGCCTGCCGGCGATAGCCGGCAGTCAGGCCCTTGCGGTGCTCCGAAAGTGAGGGGGGACTCCGTCATGGAGGGTAGTGGTAGAAAGCTTAGGTGTCTGGCTACCAGCTGGTACCAAGGGAAAGGCCCAGCAATTATCCTTTGGGGGGTGGGGTGAGTCACAGAGAGAGGCATTTTGCTTAGGAAAACTGCTTATTTTCTTTGCAGGACAGCCTTTGTCAGTCATGCCCTGTGGGCTTAGTGGCTGGAAGCCAGCCAGCCAGTCACAAGCAAGCTGGGTGAGTAGAGTGTGTGTTGCCAGGCTGCCTGTGGCTGATCTGTCTAAAAATACCCTGTAATTTCTTGGAAAACTGTCAGGGTGGTTGTGCCGAGGTGAGCACGGTTTTCATAAATCCAGACATATATTGGGACAGAATGTTTTGGGAGACCCTACAGTTCAGCTGCTGTAGCCCCAGACCGGTGATGGAGAACACTTTGAGGTAGCAGGTTCAAGCTGGAGGCATGTCCCTGGCATTCCAGGCCAATATATGTCTGGATTTTTGAGAACGGTGTCGACTTTGGGCCAAAACTTTTTCGCCTGCCTGCCGGCGATAGCCGGCAGTCAGGCCCTTGCGGTGCTCCGAAAGTGAGGGGGGACTCCGTCATGGAGGGTAGTGGTAGAAAGCTTAGGTGTCTGGCTACCAGCTGGTACCAAGGGAAAGGCCCAGCAATTATCCTTTGGGGGGTGGGGTGAGTCACAGAGAGAGGCATTTTGCTTAGGAAAACTGCTTATTTTCTTTGCAGGACAGCCTTTGTCAGTCATGCCCTGTGGGCTTAGTGGCTGGAAGCCAGCCAGCCAGTCACAAGCAAGCTGGGTGAGTAGAGTGTGTGTTGCCAGGCTGCCTGTGGCTGATCTGTCTAAAAATACCCTGTAATTTCTTGGAAAACTGTCAGGGTGGTTGTGCCGAGGTGAGCACGGTTTTCATAAATCCAGACATATATTGGGACAGAATGTTTTGGGAGACCCTACAGTTCAGCTGCTGTAGCCCCAGACCGGTGATGGAGAACACTTTGAGGTAGCAGGTTCAAGCTGGAGGCATGTCCCTGGCATTCCAGGCCAATATATGTCTGGATTTTTGAGAACGGTGTCGACTTTGGGCCAAAACTTTTTCGCCTGCCTGCCGGCGATAGCCGGCAGTCAGGCCCTTGCGGTGCTCCGAAAGTGAGGGGGGACTCCGTCATGGAGGGTAGTGGTAGAAAGCTTAGGTGTCTGGCTACCAGCTGGTACCAAGGGAAAGGCCCAGCAATTATCCTTTGGGGGTGGGGTGAGTCACAGAGAG
Source organism: Micromussa lordhowensis (assembly GCA_964020085.1). NCBI lineage: Eukaryota > Metazoa > Cnidaria > Anthozoa > Scleractinia > Lobophylliidae > Micromussa > Micromussa lordhowensis. Next base: position 19,734 of record CAXHUQ010000712.1, on the reverse strand, counting down.
AGGCATTTTGCTTAGGAAAACTGCTTATTTTCTTTGCAGGACAGCCTTTGTCAGTCATGCCCTGTGGGCTTAGTGGCTGGAAGCCAGCCAGCCAGTCACAAGCAAGCTGGGTGAGTAGAGTGTGTGTTGCCAGGCTGCCTGTGGCTGATCTGTCTAAAAATACCCTGTAATTTCTTGGAAAACTGTCAGGGTGGTTGTGCCGAGGTGAGCACGGTTTTCATAAATCCAGACATATATTGGGACAGAATGTTTTGGGAGACCCTACAGTTCAGCTGCTGTAGCCCCAGACCGGTGATGGAGAACACTTTGAGGTAGCAGGTTCAAGCTGAGGCATGTCCCTGGCATTCCAGGCCAATATATGTCTGGATTTTTGAGAACGGTGTCGACTTTGGGCCAAAACTTTTTCGCCTGCCTGCCGGCGATAGCCGGCAGTCAGGCCCTTGCGGTGCTCCGAAAGTGAGGGGGGACTCCGTCATGGAGGGTAGTGGTAGAAAGCTTAGGTGTCTGGCTACCAGCTGGTACCAAGGGAAAGGCCCAGCAATTATCCTTTGGGGGGTGGGGTGAGTCACAGAGAGAGGCATTTTGCTTAGGAAAACTGCTTATTTTCTTTGCAGGACAGCCTTTGTCAGTCATGCCCTGTGGGCTTAGTGGCTGGAAGCCAGCCAGCCAGTCACAAGCAAGCTGGGTGAGTAGAGTGTGTGTTGCCAGGCTGCCTGTGGCTGATCTGTCTAAAAATACCCTGTAATTTCTTGGAAAACTGTCAGGGTGGTTGTGCCGAGGTGAGCACGGTTTTCATAAATCCAGACATATATTGGGACAGAATGTTTTGGGAGACCCTACAGTTCAGCTGCTGTAGCCCCAGACCGGTGATGGAGAACACTTTGAGGTAGCAGGTTCAAGCTGGAGGCATGTCCCTGGCATTCAGGCCAATATATGTCTGGATTTTTGAGAACGGTGTCGACTTTGGGCCAAAACTTTTTCGCCTGCCTGCCGGCGATAGCCGGCAGTCAGGCCCTTGCGGTGCTCCGAAAGTGAGGGGGGACTCCGTCATGGAGGGTAGTGGTAGAAAGCTTAGGTGTCTGGCTACCAGCTGGTACCAAGGGAAAGGCCCAGCAATTATCCTTTGGGGGGTGGGGTGAGTCACAGAGAGAGGCATTTGCTTAGGAAAACTGCTTATTTTCTTTGCAGGACAGCCTTTGTCAGTCATGCCCTGTGGGCTTAGTGGCTGGAAGCCAGCCAGCCAGTCACAAGCAAGCTGGGTGAGTAGAGTGTGTGTTGCCAGGCTGCCTGTGGCTGATCTGTCTAAAAATACCCTGTAATTTCTTGGAAAACTGTCAGGGTGGTTGTGCCGAGGTGAGCACGGTTTTCATAAATCCAGACATATATTGGGACAGAATGTTTTGGGAGACCCTACAGTTCAGCTGCTGTAGCCCCAGACCGGTGATGGAGAACACTTTGAGGTAGCAGGTTCAAGCTGGAGGCATGTCCCTGGCATTCCAGGCCAATATATGTCTGGATTTTTGAGAACGGTGTCGACTTTGGGCCAAAACTTTTTCGCCTGCCTGCCGGCGATAGCCGGCAGTCAGGCCCTTGCGGTGCTCCGAAAGTGAGGGGGGACTCCGTCATGGAGGGTAGTGGTAGAAAGCTTAGGTGTCTGGCTACCAGCTGGTACCAAGGAAAGGCCCAGCAATTATCCTTTGGGGGGTGGGGTGAGTCACAGAGAGAGGCATTTTGCTTAGGAAAACTGCTTATTTTCTTTGCAGGACAGCCTTTGTCAGTCATGCCCTGTGGGCTTAGTGGCTGGAAGCCAGCCAGCCAGTCACAAGCAAGCTGGGTGAGTAGAGTGTGTGTTGCCAGGCTGCCTGTGGCTGATCTGTCTAAAAATACCCTGTAATTTCTTGGAAAACTGTCAGGGTGGTTGTGCCGAGGTGAGCACGGTTTTCATAAATCCAGACATATATTGGGACAGAATGTTTTGGGAGACCCTACAGTTCAGCTGCTGTAGCCCCAGACCGGTGATGGAGAACACTTTGAGGTAGCAGGTTCAAGCTGGAGGCATGTCCCTGGCATTCCAGGCCAATATATGTCTGGATTTTTGAGAACGGTGTCGACTTTGGGCCAAAACTTTTTCGCCTGCCTGCCGGCGATAGCCGGCAGTCAGGCCCTTGCGGTGCTCCGAAAGTGAGGGGGGACTCCGTCATGGAGGGTAGTGGTAGAAAGCTTAGGTGTCTGGCTACCAGCTGGTACCAAGGGAAAGGCCCAGCAATTATCCTTTGGGGGGTGGGGTGAGTCACAGAGAGAGGCATTTTGCTTAGGAAAACTGCTTATTTTCTTTGCAGGACAGCCTTTGTCAGTCATGCCCTGTGGGCTTAGTGGCTGGAAGCCAGCCAGCCAGTCACAAGCAAGCTGGGTGAGTAGAGTGTGTGTTGCCAGGCTGCCTGTGGCTGATCTGTCTAAAAATACCCTGTAATTTCTTGGAAAACTGTCAGGGTGGTTGTGCCGAGGTGAGCACGGTTTTCATAAATCCAGACATATATTGGGACAGAATGTTTTGGGAGACCCTACAGTTCAGCTGCTGTAGCCCCAGACCGGTGATGGAGAACACTTTGAGGTAGCAGGTTCAAGCTGGAGGCATGTCCCTGGCATTCCAGGCCAATATATGTCTGGATTTTTGAGAACGGTGTCGACTTTGGGCCAAAACTTTTTCGCCTGCCTGCCGGCGATAGCCGGCAGTCAGGCCCTTGCGGTGCTCCGAAAGTGAGGGGGGACTCCGTCATGGAGGGTAGTGGTAGAAAGCTTAGGTGTCTGGCTACCAGCTGGTACCAAGGAAAGGCCCAGCAATTATCCTTTGGGGGGTGGGGTGAGTCACAGAGAGAGGCATTTTGCTTAGGAAAACTGCTTATTTTCTTTGCAGGACAGCCTTTGTCAGTCATGCCCTGTGGGCTTAGTGGCTGGAAGCCAGCCAGCCAGTCACAAGCAAGCTGGGTGAGTAGAGTGTGTGTTGCCAGGCTGCCTGTGGCTGATCTGTCTAAAAATACCCTGTAATTTCTTGGAAAACTGTCAGGGTGGTTGTGCCGAGGTGAGCACGGTTTTCATAAATCCAGACATATATTGGGACAGAATGTTTTGGGAGACCCTACAGTTCAGCTGCTGTAGCCCCAGACCGGTGATGGAGAACACTTTGAGGTAGCAGGTTCAAGCTGGAGGCATGTCCCTGGCATTCCAGGCCAATATATGTCTGGATTTTTGAGAACGGTGTCGACTTTGGGCCAAAACTTTTTCGCCTGCCTGCCGGCGATAGCCGGCAGTCAGGCCCTTGCGGTGCTCCGAAAGTGAGGGGGACTCCGTCATGGAGGGTAGTGGTAGAAAGCTTAGGTGTCTGGCTACCAGCTGGTACCAAGGGAAAGGCCCAGCAATTATCCTTTGGGGGGTGGGGTGAGTCACAGAGAGAGGCATTTTGCTTAGGAAAACTGCTTATTTTCTTTGCAGGACAGCCTTTGTCAGTCATGCCCTGTGGGCTTAGTGGCTGGAAGCCAGCCAGCCAGTCACAAGCAAGCTGGGTGAGTAGAGTGTGTGTTGCCAGGCTGCCTGTGGCTGATCTGTCTAAAAATACCCTGTAATTTCTTGGAAAACTGTCAGGGTGGTTGTGCCGAGGTGAGCACGGTTTTCATAAATCCAGACATATATTGGGACAGAATGTTTTGGGAGACCCTACAGTTCAGCTGCTGTAGCCCCAGACCGGTGATGGAGAACACTTTGAGGTAGCAGGTTCAAGCTGGAGGCATGTCCCTGGCATTCCAGGCCAATATATGTCTGGATTTTTGAGAACGGTGTCGACTTTGGGCCAAAACTTTTTCGCCTGCCTGCCGGCGATAGCCGGCAGTCAGGCCCTTGCGGTGCTCCGAAAGTGAGGGGGGACTCCGTCATGGAGGGTAGTGGTAGAAAGCTTAGGTGTCTGGCTACCAGCTGGTACCAAGGGAAAGGCCCAGCAATTATCCTTTGGGGGGTGGGGTGAGTCACAGAGAGAGGCATTTTGCTTAGGAAAACTGCTTATTTTCTTTGCAGGACAGCCTTTGTCAGTCATGCCCTGTGGGCTTAGTGGCTGGAAGCCAGCCAGCCAGTCACAAGCAAGCTGGGTGAGTAGAGTGTGTGTTGCCAGGCTGCCTGTGGCTGATCTGTCTAAAAATACCCTGTAATTTCTTGGAAAACTGTCAGGGTGGTTGTGCCGAGGTGAGCACGGTTTTCATAAATCCAGACATATATTGGGACAGAATGTTTTGGGAGACCCTACAGTTCAGCTGCTGTAGCCCCAGACCGGTGATGGAGAACACTTTGAGGTAGCAGGTTCAAGCTGGAGGCATGTCCCTGGCATTCCAGGCCAATATATGTCTGGATTTTTGAGAACGGTGTCGACTTTGGGCCAAAACTTTTTCGCCTGCCTGCCGGCGATAGCCGGCAGTCAGGCCCTTGCGGTGCTCCGAAAGTGAGGGGGGACTCCGTCATGGAGGGTAGTGGTAGAAAGCTTAGGTGTCTGGCTACCAGCTGGTACCAAGGGAAAGGCCCAGCAATTATCCTTTGGGGGGTGGGGTGAGTCACAGAGAGAGGCATTTTGCTTAGGAAAACTGCTTATTTTCTTTGCAGGACAGCCTTTGTCAGTCATGCCCTGTGGGCTTAGTGGCTGGAAGCCAGCCAGCCAGTCACAAGCAAGCTGGGTGAGTAGAGTGTGTGTTGCCAGGCTGCCTGTGGCTGATCTGTCTAAAAATACCCTGTAATTTCTTGGAAAACTGTCAGGGTGGTTGTGCCGAGGTGAGCACGGTTTTCATAAATCCAGACATATATTGGGACAGAATGTTTTGGGAGACCCTACAGTTCAGCTGCTGTAGCCCCAGACCGGTGATGGAGAACACTTTGAGGTAGCAGGTTCAAGCTGGAGGCATGTCCCTGGCATTCCAGGCCAATATATGTCTGGATTTTTGAGAACGGTGTCGACTTTGGGCCAAAACTTTTTCGCCTGCCTGCCGGCGATAGCCGGCAGTCAGGCCCTTGCGGTGCTCCGAAAGTGAGGGGGGACTCCGTCATGGAGGGTAGTGGTAGAAAGCTTAGGTGTCTGGCTACCAGCTGGTACCAAGGGAAAGGCCCAGCAATTATCCTTTGGGGGGTGGGGTGAGTCACAGAGAGAGGCATTTTGCTTAGGAAAACTGCTTATTTTCTTTGCAGGACAGCCTTTGTCAGTCATGCCCTGTGGGCTTAGTGGCTGGAAGCCAGCCAGCCAGTCACAAGCAAGCTGGGTGAGTAGAGTGTGTGTTGCCAGGCTGCCTGTGGCTGATCTGTCTAAAAATACCCTGTAATTTCTTGGAAAACTGTCAGGGTGGTTGTGCCGAGGTGAGCACGGTTTTCATAAATCCAGACATATATTGGGACAGAATGTTTTGGGAGACCCTACAGTTCAGCTGCTGTAGCCCCAGACCGGTGATGGAGAACACTTTGAGGTAGCAGGTTCAAGCTGGAGGCATGTCCCTGGCATTCCAGGCCAATATATGTCTGGATTTTTGAGAACGGTGTCGACTTTGGGCCAAAACTTTTTCGCCTGCCTGCCGGCGATAGCCGGCAGTCAGGCCCTTGCGGTGCTCCGAAAGTGAGGGGGGACTCCGTCATGGAGGGTAGTGGTAGAAAGCTTAGGTGTCTGGCTACCAGCTGGTACCAAGGGAAAGGCCCAGCAATTATCCTTTGGGGGGTGGGGTGAGTCACAGAGAGAGGCATTTTGCTTAGGAAAACTGCTTATTTTCTTTGCAGGACAGCCTTTGTCAGTCATGCCCTGTGGGCTTAGTGGCTGGAAGCCAGCCAGCCAGTCACAAGCAAGCTGGGTGAGTAGAGTGTGTGTTGCCAGGCTGCCTGTGGCTGATCTGTCTAAAAATACCCTGTAATTTCTTGGAAAACTGTCAGGGTGGTTGTGCCGAGGTGAGCACGGTTTTCATAAATCCAGACATATATTGGGACAGAATGTTTTGGGAGACCCTACAGTTCAGCTGCTGTAGCCCCAGACCGGTGATGGAGAACACTTTGAGGTAGCAGGTTCAAGCTGGAGGCATGTCCCTGGCATTCCAGGCCAATATATGTCTGGATTTTTGAGAACGGTGTCGACTTTGGGCCAAAACTTTTTCGCCTGCCTGCCGGCGATAGCCGGCAGTCAGGCCCTTGCGGTGCTCCGAAAGTGAGGGGGGACTCCGTCATGGAGGGTAGTGGTAGAAAGCTTAGGTGTCTGGCTACCAGCTGGTACCAAGGGAAAGGCCCAGCAATTATCCTTTGGGGGGTGGGGTGAGTCACAGAGAGAGGCATTTTGCTTAGGAAAACTGCTTATTTTCTTTGCAGGACAGCCTTTGTCAGTCATGCCCTGTGGGCTTAGTGGCTGGAAGCCAGCCAGCCAGTCACAAGCAAGCTGGGTGAGTAGAGTGTGTGTTGCCAGGCTGCCTGTGGCTGATCTGTCTAAAAATACCCTGTAATTTCTTGGAAAACTGTCAGGGTGGTTGTGCCGAGGTGAGCACGGTTTTCATAAATCCAGACATATATTGGGACAGAATGTTTTGGGAGACCCTACAGTTCAGCTGCTGTAGCCCCAGACCGGTGATGGAGAACACTTTGAGGTAGCAGGTTCAAGCTGGAGGCATGTCCCTGGCATTCCAGGCCAATATATGTCTGGATTTTTGAGAACGGTGTCGACTTTGGGCCAAAACTTTTTCGCCTGCCTGCCGGCGATAGCCGGCAGTCAGGCCCTTGCGGTGCTCCGAAAGTGAGGGGGGACTCCGTCATGGAGGGTAGTGGTAGAAAGCTTAGGTGTCTGGCTACCAGCTGGTACCAAGGGAAAGGCCCAGCAATTATCCTTTGGGGGGTGGGGTGAGTCACAGAGAGAGGCATTTTGCTTAGGAAAACTGCTTATTTTCTTTGCAGGACAGCCTTTGTCAGTCATGCCCTGTGGGCTTAGTGGCTGGAAGCCAGCCAGCCAGTCACAAGCAAGCTGGGTGAGTAGAGTGTGTGTTGCCAGGCTGCCTGTGGCTGATCTGTCTAAAAATACCCTGTAATTTCTTGGAAAACTGTCAGGGTGGTTGTGCCGAGGTGAGCACGGTTTTCATAAATCCAGACATATATTGGGACAGAATGTTTTGGGAGACCCTACAGTTCAGCTGCTGTAGCCCCAGACCGGTGATGGAGAACACTTTGAGGTAGCAGGTTCAAGCTGGAGGCATGTCCCTGGCATTCCAGGCCAATATATGTCTGGATTTTTGAGAACGGTGTCGACTTTGGGCCAAAACTTTTTCGCCTGCCTGCCGGCGATAGCCGGCAGTCAGGCCCTTGCGGTGCTCCGAAAGTGAGGGGGGACTCCGTCATGGAGGGTAGTGGTAGAAAGCTTAGGTGTCTGGCTACCAGCTGGTACCAAGGGAAAGGCCCAGCAATTATCCTTTGGGGGGTGGGGTGAGTCACAGAGAGAGGCATTTTGCTTAGGAAAACTGCTTATTTTCTTTGCAGGACAGCCTTTGTCAGTCATGCCCTGTGGGCTTAGTGGCTGGAAGCCAGCCAGCCAGTCACAAGCAAGCTGGGTGAGTAGAGTGTGTGTTGCCAGGCTGCCTGTGGCTGATCTGTCTAAAAATACCCTGTAATTTCTTGGAAAACTGTCAGGGTGGTTGTGCCGAGGTGAGCACGGTTTTCATAAATCCAGACATATATTGGGACAGAATGTTTTGGGAGACCCTACAGTTCAGCTGCTGTAGCCCCAGACCGGTGATGGAGAACACTTTGAGGTAGCAGGTTCAAGCTGGAGGCATGTCCCTGGCATTCCAGGCCAATATATGTCTGGATTTTTGAGAACGGTGTCGACTTTGGGCCAAAACTTTTTCGCCTGCCTGCCGGCGATAGCCGGCAGTCAGGCCCTTGCGGTGCTCCGAAAGTGAGGGGGGACTCCGTCATGGAGGGTAGTGGTAGAAAGCTTAGGTGTCTGGCTACCAGCTGGTACCAAGGGAAAGGCCCAGCAATTATCCTTTGGGGGGTGGGGTGAGTCACAGAGAGAGGCATTTTGCTTAGGAAAACTGCTTATTTTCTTTGCAGGACAGCCTTTGTCAGTCATGCCCTGTGGGCTTAGTGGCTGGAAGCCAGCCAGCCAGTCACAAGCAAGCTGGGTGAGTAGAGTGTGTGTTGCCAGGCTGCCTGTGGCTGATCTGTCTAAAAATACCCTGTAATTTCTTGGAAAACTGTCAGGGTGGTTGTGCCGAGGTGAGCACGGTTTTCATAAATCCAGACATATATTGGGACAGAATGTTTTGGGAGACCCTACAGTTCAGCTGCTGTAGCCCCAGACCGGTGATGGAGAACACTTTGAGGTAGCAGGTTCAAGCTGGAGGCATGTCCCTGGCATTCCAGGCCAATATATGTCTGGATTTTTGAGAACGGTGTCGACTTTGGGCCAAAACTTTTTCGCCTGCCTGCCGGCGATAGCCGGCAGTCAGGCCCTTGCGGTGCTCCGAAAGTGAGGGGGGACTCCGTCATGGAGGGTAGTGGTAGAAAGCTTAGGTGTCTGGCTACCAGCTGGTACCAAGGGAAAGGCCCAGCAATTATCCTTTGGGGGGTGGGGTGAGTCACAGAGAGAGGCATTTTGCTTAGGAAAACTGCTTATTTTCTTTGCAGGACAGCCTTTGTCAGTCATGCCCTGTGGGCTTAGTGGCTGGAAGCCAGCCAGCCAGTCACAAGCAAGCTGGGTGAGTAGAGTGTGTGTTGCCAGGCTGCCTGTGGCTGATCTGTCTAAAAATACCCTGTAATTTCTTGGAAAACTGTCAGGGTGGTTGTGCCGAGGTGAGCACGGTTTTCATAAATCCAGACATATATTGGGACAGAATGTTTTGGGAGACCCTACAGTTCAGCTGCTGTAGCCCCAGACCGGTGATGGAGAACACTTTGAGGTAGCAGGTTCAAGCTGGAGGCATGTCCCTGGCATTCCAGGCCAATATATGTCTGGATTTTTGAGAACGGTGTCGACTTTGGGCCAAAACTTTTTCGCCTGCCTGCCGGCGATAGCCGGCAGTCAGGCCCTTGCGGTGCTCCGAAAGTGAGGGGGGACTCCGTCATGGAGGGTAGTGGTAGAAAGCTTAGGTGTCTGGCTACCAGCTGGTACCAAGGGAAAGGCCCAGCAATTATCCTTTGGGGGGTGGGGTGAGTCACAGAGAGAGGCATTTTGCTTAGGAAAACTGCTTATTTTCTTTGCAGGACAGCCTTTGTCAGTCATGCCCTGTGGGCTTAGTGGCTGGAAGCCAGCCAGCCAGTCACAAGCAAGCTGGGTGAGTAGAGTGTGTGTTGCCAGGCTGCCTGTGGCTGATCTGTCTAAAAATACCCTGTAATTTCTTGGAAAACTGTCAGGGTGGTTGTGCCGAGGTGAGCACGGTTTTCATAAATCCAGACATATATTGGGACAGAATGTTTTGGGAGACCCTACAGTTCAGCTGCTGTAGCCCCAGACCGGTGATGGAGAACACTTTGAGGTAGCAGGTTCAAGCTGGAGGCATGTCCCTGGCATTCCAGGCCAATATATGTCTGGATTTTTGAGAACGGTGTCGACTTTGGGCCAAAACTTTTTCGCCTGCCTGCCGGCGATAGCCGGCAGTCAGGCCCTTGCGGTGCTCCGAAAGTGAGGGGGGACTCCGTCATGGAGGGTAGTGGTAGAAAGCTTAGGTGTCTGGCTACCAGCTGGTACCAAGGGAAAGGCCCAGCAATTATCCTTTGGGGGGTGGGGTGAGTCACAGAGAGAGGCATTTTGCTTAGGAAAACTGCTTATTTTCTTTGCAGGACAGCCTTTGTCAGTCATGCCCTGTGGGCTTAGTGGCTGGAAGCCAGCCAGCCAGTCACAAGCAAGCTGGGTGAGTAGAGTGTGTGTTGCCAGGCTGCCTGTGGCTGATCTGTCTAAAAATACCCTGTAATTTCTTGGAAAACTGTCAGGGTGGTTGTGCCGAGGTGAGCACGGTTTTCATAAATCCAGACATATATTGGGACAGAATGTTTTGGGAGACCCTACAGTTCAGCTGCTGTAGCCCCAGACCGGTGATGGAGAACACTTTGAGGTAGCAGGTTCAAGCTGGAGGCATGTCCCTGGCATTCCAGGCCAATATATGTCTGGATTTTTGAGAACGGTGTCGACTTTGGGCCAAAACTTTTTCGCCTGCCTGCCGGCGATAGCCGGCAGTCAGGCCCTTGCGGTGCTCCGAAAGTGAGGGGGGACTCCGTCATGGAGGGTAGTGGTAGAAAGCTTAGGTGTCTGGCTACCAGCTGGTACCAAGGGAAAGGCCCAGCAATTATCCTTTGGGGGGTGGGGTGAGTCACAGAGAGAGGCATTTTGCTTAGGAAAACTGCTTATTTTCTTTGCAGGACAGCCTTTGTCAGTCATGCCCTGTGGGCTTAGTGGCTGGAAGCCAGCCAGCCAGTCACAAGCAAGCTGGGTGAGTAGAGTGTGTGTTGCCAGGCTGCCTGTGGCTGATCTGTCTAAAAATACCCTGTAATTTCTTGGAAAACTGTCAGGGTGGTTGTGCCGAGGTGAGCACGGTTTTCATAAATCCAGACATATATTGGGACAGAATGTTTTGGGAGACCCTACAGTTCAGCTGCTGTAGCCCCAGACCGGTGATGGAGAACACTTTGAGGTAGCAGGTTCAAGCTGGAGGCATGTCCCTGGCATTCCAGGCCAATATATGTCTGGATTTTTGAGAACGGTGTCGACTTTGGGCCAAAACTTTTTCGCCTGCCTGCCGGCGATAGCCGGCAGTCAGGCCCTTGCGGTGCTCCGAAAGTGAGGGGGGACTCCGTCATGGAGGGTAGTGGTAGAAAGCTTAGGTGTCTGGCTACCAGCTGGTACCAAGGGAAAGGCCCAGCAATTATCCTTTGGGGGGTGGGGTGAGTCACAGAGAGAGGCATTTTGCTTAGGAAAACTGCTTATTTTCTTTGCAGGACAGCCTTTGTCAGTCATGCCCTGTGGGCTTAGTGGCTGGAAGCCAGCCAGCCAGTCACAAGCAAGCTGGGTGAGTAGAGTGTGTGTTGCCAGGCTGCCTGTGGCTGATCTGTCTAAAAATACCCTGTAATTTCTTGGAAAACTGTCAGGGTGGTTGTGCCGAGGTGAGCACGGTTTTCATAAATCCAGACATATATTGGGACAGAATGTTTTGGGAGACCCTACAGTTCAGCTGCTGTAGCCCCAGACCGGTGATGGAGAACACTTTGAGGTAGCAGGTTCAAGCTGGAGGCATGTCCCTGGCATTCCAGGCCAATATATGTCTGGATTTTTGAGAACGGTGTCGACTTTGGGCCAAAACTTTTTCGCCTGCCTGCCGGCGATAGCCGGCAGTCAGGCCCTTGCGGTGCTCCGAAAGTGAGGGGGGACTCCGTCATGGAGGGTAGTGGTAGAAAGCTTAGGTGTCTGGCTACCAGCTGGTACCAAGGGAAAGGCCCAGCAATTATCCTTTGGGGGGTGGGGTGAGTCACAGAGAGAGGCATTTTGCTTAGGAAAACTGCTTATTTTCTTTGCAGGACAGCCTTTGTCAGTCATGCCCTGTGGGCTTAGTGGCTGGAAGCCAGCCAGCCAGTCACAAGCAAGCTGGATGAGTAGAGTGTGTGTTGCCAGGCTGCCTGTGGCTGATCTGTCTAAAAATACCCTGTAATTTCTTGGAAAACTGTCAGGGTGGTTGTGCCGAGGTGAGCACGGTTTTCATAAATCCAGACATATATTGGGACAGAATGTTTTGGGAGACCCTACAGTTCAGCTGCTGTAGCCCCAGACCGGTGATGGAGAACACTTTGAGGTAGCAGGTTCAAGCTGGAGGCATGTCCCTGGCATTCCAGGCCAATATATGTCTGGATTTTTGAGAACGGTGTCGACTTTGGGCCAAAACTTTTTCGCCTGCCTGCCGGCGATAGCCGGCAGTCAGGCCCTTGCGGTGCTCCGAAAGTGAGGGGGGACTCCGTCATGGAGGGTAGTGGTAGAAAGCTTAGGTGTCTGGCTACCAGCTGGTACCAAGGGAAAGGCCCAGCAATTATCCTTTGGGGGGTGGGGTGAGTCACAGAGAGAGGCATTTTGCTTAGGAAAACTGCTTATTTTCTTTGCAGGACAGCCTTTGTCAGTCATGCCCTGTGGGCTTAGTGGCTGGAAGCCAGCCAGCCAGTCACAAGCAAGCTGGGTGAGTAGAGTGTGTGTTGCCAGGCTGCCTGTGGCTGATCTGTCTAAAAATACCCTGTAATTTCTTGGAAAACTGTCAGGGTGGTTGTGCCGAGGTGAGCACGGTTTTCATAAATCCAGACATATATTGGGACAGAATGTTTTGGGAGACCCTACAGTTCAGCTGCTGTAGCCCCAGACCGGTGATGGAGAACACTTTGAGGTAGCAGGTTCAAGCTGGAGGCATGTCCCTGGCATTCCAGGCCAATATATGTCTGGATTTTTGAGAACGGTGTCGACTTTGGGCCAAAACTTTTTCGCCTGCCTGCCGGCGATAGCCGGCAGTCAGGCCCTTGCGGTGCTCCGAAAGTGAGGGGGGACTCCGTCATGGAGGGTAGTGGTAGAAAGCTTAGGTGTCTGGCTACCAGCTGGTACCAAGGGAAAGGCCCAGCAATTATCCTTTGGGGGGTGGGGTGAGTCACAGAGAGAGGCATTTTGCTTAGGAAAACTGCTTATTTTCTTTGCAGGACAGCCTTTGTCAGTCATGCCCTGTGGGCTTAGTGGCTGGAAGCCAGCCAGCCAGTCACAAGCAAGCTGGGTGAGTAGAGTGTGTGTTGCCAGGCTGCCTGTGGCTGATCTGTCTAAAAATACCCTGTAATTTCTTGGAAAACTGTCAGGGTGGTTGTGCCGAGGTGAGCACGGTTTTCATAAATCCAGACATATATTGGGACAGAATGTTTTGGGAGACCCTACAGTTCAGCTGCTGTAGCCCCAGACCGGTGATGGAGAACACTTTGAGGTAGCAGGTTCAAGCTGGAGGCATGTCCCTGGCATTCCAGGCCAATATATGTCTGGATTTTTGAGAACGGTGTCGACTTTGGGCCAAAACTTTTTCGCCTGCCTGCCGGCGATAGCCGGCAGTCAGGCCCTTGCGGTGCTCCGAAAGTGAGGGGGGACTCCGTCATGGAGGGTAGTGGTAGAAAGCTTAGGTGTCTGGCTACCAGCTGGTACCAAGGGAAAGGCCCAGCAATTATCCTTTGGGGGGTGGGGTGAGTCACAGAGAGAGGCATTTTGCTTAGGAAAACTGCTTATTTTCTTTGCAGGACAGCCTTTGTCAGTCATGCCCTGTGGGCTTAGTGGCTGGAAGCCAGCCAGCCAGTCACAAGCAAGCTGGGTGAGTAGAGTGTGTGTTGCCAGGCTGCCTGTGGCTGATCTGTCTAAAAATACCCTGTAATTTCTTGGAAAACTGTCAGGGTGGTTGTGCCGAGGTGAGCACGGTTTTCATAAATCCAGACATATATTGGGACAGAATGTTTTGGGAGACCCTACAGTTCAGCTGCTGTAGCCCCAGACCGGTGATGGAGAACACTTTGAGGTAGCAGGTTCAAGCTGGAGGCATGTCCCTGGCATTCCAGGCCAATATATGTCTGGATTTTTGAGAACGGTGTCGACTTTGGGCCAAAACTTTTTCGCCTGCCTGCCGGCGATAGCCGGCAGTCAGGCCCTTGCGGTGCTCCGAAAGTGAGGGGGGACTCCGTCATGGAGGGTAGTGGTAGAAAGCTTAGGTGTCTGGCTACCAGCTGGTACCAAGGGAAAGGCCCAGCAATTATCCTTTGGGGGGTGGGGTGAGTCACAGAGAGAGGCATTTTGCTTAGGAAAACTGCTTATTTTCTTTGCAGGACAGCCTTTGTCAGTCATGCCCTGTGGGCTTAGTGGCTGGAAGCCAGCCAGCCAGTCACAAGCAAGCTGGGTGAGTAGAGTGTGTGTTGCCAGGCTGCCTGTGGCTGATCTGTCTAAAAATACCCTGTAATTTCTTGGAAAACTGTCAGGGTGGTTGTGCCGAGGTGAGCACGGTTTTCATAAATCCAGACATATATTGGGACAGAATGTTTTGGGAGACCCTACAGTTCAGCTGCTGTAGCCCCAGACCGGTGATGGAGAACACTTTGAGGTAGCAGGTTCAAGCTGGAGGCATGTCCCTGGCATTCCAGGCCAATATATGTCTGGATTTTTGAGAACGGTGTCGACTTTGGGCCAAAACTTTTTCGCCTGCCTGCCGGCGATAGCCGGCAGTCAGGCCCTTGCGGTGCTCCGAAAGTGAGGGGGGACTCCGTCATGGAGGGTAGTGGTAGAAAGCTTAGGTGTCTGGCTACCAGCTGGTACCAAGGGAAAGGCCCAGCAATTATCCTTTGGGGGGTGGGGTGAGTCACAGAGAGAGGCATTTTGCTTAGGAAAACTGCTTATTTTCTTTGCAGGACAGCCTTTGTCAGTCATGCCCTGTGGGCTTAGTGGCTGGAAGCCAGCCAGCCAGTCACAAGCAAGCTGGGTGAGTAGAGTGTGTGTTGCCAGGCTGCCTGTGGCTGATCTGTCTAAAAATACCCTGTAATTTCTTGGAAAACTGTCAGGGTGGTTGTGCCGAGGTGAGCACGGTTTTCATAAATCCAGACATATATTGGGACAGAATGTTTTGGGAGACCCTACAGTTCAGCTGCTGTAGCCCCAGACCGGTGATGGAGAACACTTTGAGGTAGCAGGTTCAAGCTGGAGGCATGTCCCTGGCATTCCAGGCCAATATATGTCTGGATTTTTGAGAACGGTGTCGACTTTGGGCCAAAACTTTTTCGCCTGCCTGCCGGCGATAGCCGGCAGTCAGGCCCTTGCGGTGCTCCGAAAGTGAGGGGGGACTCCGTCATGGAGGGTAGTGGTAGAAAGCTTAGGTGTCTGGCTACCAGCTGGTACCAAGGGAAAGGCCCAGCAATTATCCTTTGGGGGGTGGGGTGAGTCACAGAGAGAGGCATTTTGCTTAGGAAAACTGCTTATTTTCTTTGCAGGACAGCCTTTGTCAGTCATGCCCTGTGGGCTTAGTGGCTGGAAGCCAGCCAGCCAGTCACAAGCAAGCTGGGTGAGTAGAGTGTGTGTTGCCAGGCTGCCTGTGGCTGATCTGTCTAAAAATACCCTGTAATTTCTTGGAAAACTGTCAGGGTGGTTGTGCCGAGGTGAGCACGGTTTTCATAAATCCAGACATATATTGGGACAGAATGTTTTGGGAGACCCTACAGTTCAGCTGCTGTAGCCCCAGACCGGTGATGGAGAACACTTTGAGGTAGCAGGTTCAAGCTGGAGGCATGTCCCTGGCATTCCAGGCCAATATATGTCTGGATTTTTGAGAACGGTGTCGACTTTGGGCCAAAACTTTTTCGCCTGCCTGCCGGCGATAGCCGGCAGTCAGGCCCTTGCGGTGCTCCGAAAGTGAGGGGGGACTCCGTCATGGAGGGTAGTGGTAGAAAGCTTAGGTGTCTGGCTACCAGCTGGTACCAAGGGAAAGGCCCAGCAATTATCCTTTGGGGGGTGGGGTGAGTCACAGAGAGAGGCATTTTGCTTAGGAAAACTGCTTATTTTCTTTGCAGGACAGCCTTTGTCAGTCATGCCCTGTGGGCTTAGTGGCTGGAAGCCAGCCAGCCAGTCACAAGCAAGCTGGGTGAGTAGAGTGTGTGTTGCCAGGCTGCCTGTGGCTGATCTGTCTAAAAATACCCTGTAATTTCTTGGAAAACTGTCAGGGTGGTTGTGCCGAGGTGAGCACGGTTTTCATAAATCCAGACATATATTGGGACAGAATGTTTTGGGAGACCCTACAGTTCAGCTGCTGTAGCCCCAGACCGGTGATGGAGAACACTTTGAGGTAGCAGGTTCAAGCTGGAGGCATGTCCCTGGCATTCCAGGCCAATATATGTCTGGATTTTTGAGAACGGTGTCGACTTTGGGCCAAAACTTTTTCGCCTGCCTGCCGGCGATAGCCGGCAGTCAGGCCCTTGCGGTGCTCCGAAAGTGAGGGGGGACTCCGTCATGGAGGGTAGTGGTAGAAAGCTTAGGTGTCTGGCTACCAGCTGGTACCAAGGGAAAGGCCCAGCAATTATCCTTTGGGGGGTGGGGTGAGTCACAGAGAGAGGCATTTTGCTTAGGAAAACTGCTTATTTTCTTTGCAGGACAGCCTTTGTCAGTCATGCCCTGTGGGCTTAGTGGCTGGAAGCCAGCCAGCCAGTCACAAGCAAGCTGGGTGAGTAGAGTGTGTGTTGCCAGGCTGCCTGTGGCTGATCTGTCTAAAAATACCCTGTAATTTCTTGGAAAACTGTCAGGGTGGTTGTGCCGAGGTGAGCACGGTTTTCATAAATCCAGACATATATTGGGACAGAATGTTTTGGGAGACCCTACAGTTCAGCTGCTGTAGCCCCAGACCGGTGATGGAGAACACTTTGAGGTAGCAGGTTCAAGCTGGAGGCATGTCCCTGGCATTCCAGGCCAATATATGTCTGGATTTTTGAGAACGGTGTCGACTTTGGGCCAAAACTTTTTCGCCTGCCTGCCGGCGATAGCCGGCAGTCAGGCCCTTGCGGTGCTCCGAAAGTGAGGGGGGACTCCGTCATGGAGGGTAGTGGTAGAAAGCTTAGGTGTCTGGCTACCAGCTGGTACCAAGGGAAAGGCCCAGCAATTATCCTTTGGGGGGTGGGGTGAGTCACAGAGAGAGGCATTTTGCTTAGGAAAACTGCTTATTTTCTTTGCAGGACAGCCTTTGTCAGTCATGCCCTGTGGGCTTAGTGGCTGGAAGCCAGCCAGCCAGTCACAAGCAAGCTGGGTGAGTAGAGTGTGTGTTGCCAGGCTGCCTGTGGCTGATCTGTCTAAAAATACCCTGTAATTTCTTGGAAAACTGTCAGGGTGGTTGTGCCGAGGTGAGCACGGTTTTCATAAATCCAGACATATATTGGGACAGAATGTTTTGGGAGACCCTACAGTTCAGCTGCTGTAGCCCCAGACCGGTGATGGAGAACACTTTGAGGTAGCAGGTTCAAGCTGGAGGCATGTCCCTGGCATTCCAGGCCAATATATGTCTGGATTTTTGAGAACGGTGTCGACTTTGGGCCAAAACTTTTTCGCCTGCCTGCCGGCGATAGCCGGCAGTCAGGCCCTTGCGGTGCTCCGAAAGTGAGGGGGGACTCCGTCATGGAGGGTAGTGGTAGAAAGCTTAGGTGTCTGGCTACCAGCTGGTACCAAGGGAAAGGCCCAGCAATTATCCTTTGGGGGGTGGGGTGAGTCACAGAGAGAGGCATTTTGCTTAGGAAAACTGCTTATTTTCTTTGCAGGACAGCCTTTGTCAGTCATGCCCTGTGGGCTTAGTGGCTGGAAGCCAGCCAGCCAGTCACAAGCAAGCTGGGTGAGTAGAGTGTGTGTTGCCAGGCTGCCTGTGGCTGATCTGTCTAAAAATACCCTGTAATTTCTTGGAAAACTGTCAGGGTGGTTGTGCCGAGGTGAGCACGGTTTTCATAAATCCAGACATATATTGGGACAGAATGTTTTGGGAGACCCTACAGTTCAGCTGCTGTAGCCCCAGACCGGTGATGGAGAACACTTTGAGGTAGCAGGTTCAAGCTGGAGGCATGTCCCTGGCATTCCAGGCCAATATATGTCTGGATTTTTGAGAACGGTGTCGACTTTGGGCCAAAACTTTTTCGCCTGCCTGCCGGCGATAGCCGGCAGTCAGGCCCTTGCGGTGCTCCGAAAGTGAGGGGGGACTCCGTCATGGAGGGTAGTGGTAGAAAGCTTAGGTGTCTGGCTACCAGCTGGTACCAAGGGAAAGGCCCAGCAATTATCCTTTGGGGGGTGGGGTGAGTCACAGAGAGAGGCATTTTGCTTAGGAAAACTGCTTATTTTCTTTGCAGGACAGCCTTTGTCAGTCATGCCCTGTGGGCTTAGTGGCTGGAAGCCAGCCAGCCAGTCACAAGCAAGCTGGGTGAGTAGAGTGTGTGTTGCCAGGCTGCCTGTGGCTGATCTGTCTAAAAATACCCTGTAATTTCTTGGAAAACTGTCAGGGTGGTTGTGCCGAGGTGAGCACGGTTTTCATAAATCCAGACATATATTGGGACAGAATGTTTTGGGAGACCCTACAGTTCAGCTGCTGTAGCCCCAGACCGGTGATGGAGAACACTTTGAGGTAGCAGGTTCAAGCTGGAGGCATGTCCCTGGCATTCCAGGCCAATATATGTCTGGATTTTTGAGAACGGTGTCGACTTTGGGCCAAAACTTTTTCGCCTGCCTGCCGGCGATAGCCGGCAGTCAGGCCCTTGCGGTGCTCCGAAAGTGAGGGGGGACTCCGTCATGGAGGGTAGTGGTAGAAAGCTTAGGTGTCTGGCTACCAGCTGGTACCAAGGGAAAGGCCCAGCAATTATCCTTTGGGGGGTGGGGTGAGTCACAGAGAGAGGCATTTTGCTTAGGAAAACTGCTTATTTTCTTTGCAGGACAGCCTTTGTCAGTCATGCCCTGTGGGCTTAGTGGCTGGAAGCCAGCCAGCCAGTCACAAGCAAGCTGGGTGAGTAGAGTGTGTGTTGCCAGGCTGCCTGTGGCTGATCTGTCTAAAAATACCCTGTAATTTCTTGGAAAACTGTCAGGGTGGTTGTGCCGAGGTGAGCACGGTTTTCATAAATCCAGACATATATTGGGACAGAATGTTTTGGGAGACCCTACAGTTCAGCTGCTGTAGCCCCAGACCGGTGATGGAGAACACTTTGAGGTAGCAGGTTCAAGCTGGAGGCATGTCCCTGGCATTCCAGGCCAATATATGTCTGGATTTTTGAGAACGGTGTCGACTTTGGGCCAAAACTTTTTCGCCTGCCTGCCGGCGATAGCCGGCAGTCAGGCCCTTGCGGTGCTCCGAAAGTGAGGGGGGACTCCGTCATGGAGGGTAGTGGTAGAAAGCTTAGGTGTCTGGCTACCAGCTGGTACCAAGGGAAAGGCCCAGCAATTATCCTTTGGGGGGTGGGGTGAGTCACAGAGAGAGGCATTTTGCTTAGGAAAACTGCTTATTTTCTTTGCAGGACAGCCTTTGTCAGTCATGCCCTGTGGGCTTAGTGGCTGGAAGCCAGCCAGCCAGTCACAAGCAAGCTGGGTGAGTAGAGTGTGTGTTGCCAGGCTGCCTGTGGCTGATCTGTCTAAAAATACCCTGTAATTTCTTGGAAAACTGTCAGGGTGGTTGTGCCGAGGTGAGCACGGTTTTCATAAATCCAGACATATATTGGGACAGAATGTTTTGGGAGACCCTACAGTTCAGCTGCTGTAGCCCCAGACCGGTGATGGAGAACACTTTGAGGTAGCAGGTTCAAGCTGGAGGCATGTCCCTGGCATTCCAGGCCAATATATGTCTGGATTTTTGAGAACGGTGTCGACTTTGGGCCAAAACTTTTTCGCCTGCCTGCCGGCGATAGCCGGCAGTCAGGCCCTTGCGGTGCTCCGAAAGTGAGGGGGGACTCCGTCATGGAGGGTAGTGGTAGAAAGCTTAGGTGTCTGGCTACCAGCTGGTACCAAGGGAAAGGCCCAGCAATTATCCTTTGGGGGGTGGGGTGAGTCACAGAGAGAGGCATTTTGCTTAGGAAAACTGCTTATTTTCTTTGCAGGACAGCCTTTGTCAGTCATGCCCTGTGGGCTTAGTGGCTGGAAGCCAGCCAGCCAGTCACAAGCAAGCTGGGTGAGTAGAGTGTGTGTTGCCAGGCTGCCTGTGGCTGATCTGTCTA
>CAXHUQ010000710.1:0-22000 GCA_964020085.1 Micromussa lordhowensis | reverse complement strand
ACATCACCTCGTCACACTTCAATATATGGGCTTCCACAAGAATCTCAAGAATTTGTTTCATTTTAGTGACATATGCTTCTTTCTCTGATGCCATTAGCCTTGGATCCAGACATGATATACTTCTCACCAGTCGATAATTAATTGGTGTTTTGTCAAGTAGTTTGGCAACTGTTCCTGCAAGGAAATCTTTACATTCTACTCTAAATTGAAGAAGCTGTCTCTCACTTAATTTGCTGGACTTCTCTTTTAGCATCTGTTGTGCCACAAAGCCAACATCAACTTTCAGGTAATCCACCTGCTGTTCTTTATCTGTGGGCTTAATTTTTAGGACCTTCAGAACGGATGTTGCCTCAGCCATAACTTCACTCATGAATGGCAGCATAGGTTTGTCCGTTTGAAATGCAGTAAGAAAAGGTGTAACCTGTTTTGGCACTGATGCAAAAAAGCCATTTTAGCAGGCATCAGTGGATCACTGCAATCACTGCTGATAGTCTCATAAGATTTTGATTTTGGATGTGTAACTTTCTTTGCTTTCACAGCATTAACAAATTTGACCATATGAGGCCATACTTCAAGAGCTCTCTCTGCAACTGAAACATTTTCCAGCCATCTGTGTTGGCAGAATTTCAGGGGGAATACACTGCTACCTGTTGTTTTTATGTAATCTTCCCTTCTAGCTGGACTATCTTTAATTATTAAAAACTGGATCATTGGATAATGCAATTCGAGACTTTTCATTGGCTTAGCTATCATGGTATATGAGCCATTATTAAAAACTGGATCATTGGATAATGCAATTCGAGAGTTTTGATTGGCGTAGCCATCATGGTGTATGAGCCATTATACCATGATCTACAAAAATGGCGAGCGTATGCGTGATTTTTTGGGCCTTTTTAATTCTTATTGTAGTCTAGTTTTCTGTATTTGGGGGGCGTTTTTAATAAAACAATTATTCCACTCGCGCTTGTTGGATATGAGATGTTTATAGCCAACTCGGCGCTACGCGCCTCGTTGGCTATCTATCATCTCATATCCAACGCGCGCTCATGGAATAATTGTTAATTATACCATGATCTACAAAAATGGCGTGCGTATGCATGATTTTTTGGGCCTTTTTGTTTTCATTGTAGTCTAGTTCTTTATTTTTTGGGGGCGTTTTTAATAAAACAATTATTCCACTCGCGCTTGTTGGATATGAGATGATTATAGCCAACTCGGCGCTACGCGCCTTGTTTGCTATCTATCATCTCATATCCAACGCGCGCTCATGGAATAATTGTTAAATAGCCAATAAGGACTTGACAGGGTCTTCTGTACAGTCCATCCAGCTGTTTCACAGCCATCCTTAAAGGCTCCATGCACAATATGGATACCACAACTGCCTGTGTTAAGGAGATTACAGCTGTATTCATTCTTCAACTCATCCTCTACCATTTTGTAAAATTTCCAGTTTACACTGGGCCCATCCATAGAGAGCTGGATCAAATTTCCAAAGCTCAAGTTCTCTTTACAGGAGTGAAACTTTTCGAGCATATCCTCTGCACTGGCATGCCCAAGAAATTCTGAATTATAGTAACGAGTTTCAACCTTATCATGATTCCAGATGCGAACATGGAAATCCATCAGCTTCTTTTGCAGTTCATGATTCAGACTTTCATCAAACAAAAGCACATAACCATCCGAAGATTTCACTTTTTTTAGAACTCTTGAAGTATGGAGCAATCCCAAAACAAGATAAGAGGCCTTTTTCTCCCCACAGGTGAATTTCTTAGCAATTTCACTGTCTGGGAACATGTAAAAGTTTATATCTTCACAGGATTTATAGGAATAATGACTACTATTTACCTTAAGTGCCCACCAAACTTCTGCAGACAAAGTATCATTCCTTGTCATGCATGCGGACATACCTGCCGATGTATTCCCAGTATTACTTGATGTAGATGCGGTTGTTCTAGAGATGCTGCTTTCAGTAGCTGGTTGAGATGCAGAAGAAATGTTGTTCGACAAAATTGTCCTTATGTCAACAGTTGTACTTCTTTATTGCATTTCCATAAGATTAATGTGCTTCTTCCCCTTCTCGTGGCTTGCCAAAGCCGATTTGCCCATGTTTGACACGTCAAACGTCTTCATGCAAACTCTACATTTCGCTTTATACTTATCACTGTCACGTTCCAACCACAGTTTATAGGAAGGGTTTTCGAACCAACGTTCACTAAACAAGCATTTCCCAGGCATGTGTCCAAAAATAGAGTTTCTATGCAAGCATGATCCCCAAAAATCGTACGAAACCATGTGTCAATGGTCATTCAAGGTACTATTGCGCATGATCATGTGACAATACACGAGCCTTCAATCCATTTTATACCTGAGCCTGCATTTTATCTAGCCAGTGGCAAGACTAATTAGGGACTTACCTCTTTGAATAAACATTGCATGGCACGCCACGCACTCAAATTCGTACTAAATAGAACTCCTAACATAACACTGCACACTGTTTTAAAGAAAACTTTATTACTTGAGTTAAACAGATTTCCAGCACTTCCCAGGACCAGTAGCCTCCTGTTATGGAGGTGTGTGACACAAGGCTACAATCAAATTTGTTGAAAAATACTTATCTCATGATTTTGAGCCCAGTTACATGTAGAAGCTAGAGCATTAGGAAAAGTGCTTATGTAAATACTTGTTTTTTCAGTACTAATAGTATTAATATCGTATTAATATCGTCGTTGTTGTTGTTTCATCATAACATACTCACTTTGGAGGTTGGTTGGCTGCATCTAGATATGCTTTAATGTGACAGCGTGATGCTGTTAGTGAGTTTCACATGTGCTAGTCAAAACTTGGCTGTGTAGCCGCGCGATGCGGTTCCAGTCAAGACCCACAAATTGACCCTTGCTCACCATAGAGTCTCCAGTAGCTCAGTGGTTAGAGCACCCGACTAGATCACGGAGGGTCGTGGGTTCAAATCCCATCTGGGACTCGGATTTTTTTCCGAGTCTACATTTCTCCTAATATTTAATATCGTTGATAATTAGGCCCCCTAAAAAGCCAAAGTAAGTTCCAGATGTTTACACTATTTTCCAGCCGCCATATTGGGGTACCATGGAGGTACACCAACATGACGTTTTCATACTGGGCTCTGTAAATTTCTGTGAAATATTTCGACAAATATCTGAAATTTGGGGAAATGCACAGGACTAAAACTTGGAGAAGTGTCTTGTTTTTTATCTTCTATAACATCACAATTTCTTAGCTTTTTACACTGGATAGTTTTCAATTTATTTTTTTATTGCGTGACAGTGAAAACGATCTACATGTATACTGCAAAATAGCTATGCCTTGATCAACCACAAGCAAGATAAATGTTTCATTAGTGTTGATGAATAACATGGATATGTACCTTTCTCTACACTGTTTGCCAATACGCCCCTTGAGATGCTGAGCAATGAGCGACCACCGTTTGGGACCGTATTTCCGGACCAGCTCTACAACTTTGTCGTCCTCCTAAAATCATTTTTTAAAAAGTTAACACAAGTTTGGCTGTAATGGAATCTCTTGCCATGAGAATGGCAGTAATACTATATAGTAGAAATGCAAAACATGATCTCTCCTTATTATGTACAGTACCGGACAGAAGTAACTTAACAGGGAACGTGTTACTGGAACGCAAATGGAACGCGAAATGGAACGCTGTGGGAACGCCAAAATTTCTGTGGAACTGGAGCACGTTCTGGACAAGAACACGTTCTATTGAGAACGTGATAACCCGTTCCCGCGTTCTTCGCGTTCTGAAATTTTCTTTAGAACGCGTTCTATTTTGCATTCCTGAATATTAGGGGAACGCCAAAGGAACGCTAATTGGAACGCTCCAAGAACGCGCTCTGTGTTGATTTTTCTGTTAGGTTACTTCTGTCCAGTACTGTATGTCACAATCCTAGAGTTTCATCATGCCCTACTACCCTCATTGATAATATTTAGTGTAAGAGCATCAAATTCCTGTTTTCAGGCTCTCTGACCTCTTTTGTCCAAGGACCCTTTACAAGCTCAGGATTGAGCACTTTCTGCCATCGATGAAGGCACTGGACATCAGTACGATCTGAAAAATGGCTTGCAACTTCTTTCCAGTTATCTGTTCCAATGTCATCCACAAGCTCTTTCAACTTTTCGTCCTGTAAAAATAATTAACATTCAAATTGTTTTCAAGATTTAATTCTTGATATTAATTCAGGCATCTGTTCTTTAATCTGAATCCCTGTATTATAAGCAGGCCTTCTGACAGGTGCAGGAACTGCACAATTAAAAAAAAATCTGCACAATAATGCACAATTCTTCAAAACCTGCAAGATCCTGCACAATATAAAACAGCTTTGTTATTGATTGCAGAGTTTCTTATGAACTTTTCAGGTTGTTTACCTTTCAAAACAAGTGCAAAGATTGAAGTGCACGAGCAAATACACAGGGTTCAGAAACAAATTTCCAGGACTCGGATTGATTTTTCCAGGACTCTAAAATTCACATTAACCCATTGACTCCTGTGCCGGCCGTAACCGGCCGTGCGAAAACCCACCCCCAATTTCCTGTGCCGGCCGTAACCGGCCGTAAAAAAGCACGTGAGGACAAATGCCTGTCCTACCCTCCCTGAAGACATTTTGGTTCTCCTATTGTACTATTGTTGTTAAGGACAAATAAACCAATGAAAATGGACTTTCTGGGCATATTTTTAGAGGACTTTAGGGGTCCTAGAAAGACGGGTTTTTGTCTTGAAATCACGCGCTCGAAAAGTGCAGGTAATCATGGCGCGTTGCGGGCCAAATCTACAAACTTCCAGGGTCTTGTTTTCATTCCTAAAACGGAGAAATTACTCCTTTGGCACTTAAAATGGAAAGAAAAAACATAAATCGATGTTTAGGTGGCCTTAGAATGGAAGATCAAGGTGAATGGAACCCTCAGACCTTTCTGGTGAATAATTTTTCCTTCCTTCAACCGCGGCGAAAACAAGACGATCGGGTGCGTTTTCAAGTGAGTTTTGAATACAGATCGCGGATTTAAAGCAGCTGCCTCGACTTTAGAAAACAAAAATGGTAATGTGCAGTATTAGTTCGAAGTTCGAAGTTCGAAGTTGAATTCAGCTTTTAGCACGATAGGCAAAGCCACGGCCGATAAAATAACTGCAAAACTTGTAGAGAAAAACTCACGCTTTCGCTTTTGCGTGAAAATTAATTCAAACATGTGGTCATGCCGCGAAGCACGTCTCTAAAATTTTGAACATTTTTGTGCTTTTAGATAAGTTTTTTTGTCTCATCTTGAATGAAAATTTATTGTTATTGAACTTCCTGTCACGTTTCTTTCATTTGGTGGCCTATATTTGGGAATTTTAGGTTTTAAAATTGAACAGTATTTTTGAACGCTGGAATTCTGCATATTTAATTTACGGCGACCCCTCGTGGTTTGTTTGTTTAGTGTATTCGCTTCCCTCAAATATATTTTATTTAGTCTTGTTCAGCTTCTATAGAACACCTGAGGATAGAACTAAGTTGGCACTAAATTTACACAGTTGAAAAACGATTTATCTCAAAATAATTGCCTTGTTTTTGTCGTCTTATTGATGTACATTTTTCAACTTTCTTTCGCTGCGCTGTAGTATTTCGTTGGGCGGCAAAAAATTTATCCGATTTCTTCTTTTTGAATTGGTTTTACGTGTGTTTTTCGCCTTTTATTTTCTGGTATTTTCTTAAATGTTCTCCGTTATAGTAAAAGAATGGAAATTCTGTTGTATTTGGTTTCGTTTCATCCTCTGAAGTAAACATTTAACTCATTTTTGCGTATTCAATTTTCTCGCCGTTTTGTCACGCGGCGAAGAAAAAAATATAATTTCTTGTTTTCTTACAAGTTATACGCATCAAGTTGAGTTCTTTTTGTTGATATTTTTTACTATTTTGGCCGTTCATTTATTGAACTTTAAATAAACGTAGTCTTGAAACCTGATCTTGTGTCTGTGGTTACTGCGCATATGGTTTATTTTTGTGCTTTCACTCGCTCTGACATATTTCAAAAAACGCCAGGAAATTAGGGGTGGGTCGCGGACAGTTTGATGCAGGAGTCAATGGGTTAATTAACCCTTTCACTTCCAAGATTGCAATGCTAATTCTCCTTACTGTCAGCCATTCACTTCATATGTTTTACTTAAGTCCAACAGATCCAGAACTTTCCAGGACCAGTGGCCTTTTTTTCAGGACTTTCCAGTCCTAGAAAATGCCACAATAAAATTCTAGGACCTTCCAGCTTTTACAGGACTCATACGAACCCTGACATAACAATAAGGCGTTAACCCATTGACTCCCAGAACTTTTTGCCAAAAATGCGATTTTTGGACATTTTGGTGGTTTTGAGGCTGGATCTTGGCCAAATTAGCTTTAATCTGGTGGAAATTGCATTTGCAACACGGCAGCTAGTTTGTCTTGCCACTAGAATCGCGTTTTACCACATTTTGGCTCGGGCATGCGCACAAATCAAAATTTTGAGATAGTTTTTGGACGAGAAGGTGACCTACGTCTTTAGGCTTTCCGATTTTTGCCTTTTTTTTTCCTCTTTCCTTTTTCTTCTTTTCTTTTCTTTTTGCTGCAGTGATTAAGCGTCTACTGGGCTTGCTTTTGGTTAAAAAACTTCTAAGAAAGAGTCATCGAGGCGGCCAATTTTCACCATGGAGCAGCTAGGTGTAGTGGCAGGAAATTTTGCTCCGAGTTTTTCACTCATCTTTTTGAGCATTTTTGTGCATATCTCGGGCGCCACTAGGCCGATCACTTTCATCTAGGCGTCACTGGAAAGATCTTTTCCTGCTGCAGAAGTTGAGTATAAACGATGCCAATTTCGGCCAAAAGTGATGACGTCAGCAGTGGAAGAAAGGCCGAGCCTCGTCACGGCCGGTTACGGGCGGCACGGGAGTCAATGGGTTAACAAAATAACCCAAAATCCAAATTCTGCGGGATTTCTGGCGTTTTTGGGCTTGGTTTGGATAGGTTTCCCAAATTTATCCCAAAAGGACCCATCTTTTGGAAAATTGGGTCTCGTGATTAACCCATTGACTCCCAGAACTTTTTGCCAAAAATGCGATTTTTGGACATTTTGGTGGTTTTGAGGCTGGATCTTGGCCAAATTAGCTTTAATCTGGTGGAAATTGCATTTGCAACACGGCAGCTAGTTTGTCTTGCCACTAGAATCGCGTTTTACCACATTTTGGCTCGGGCATGCGCACAAATCAAAATTTTGAGATAGTTTTTGGATGAGAAGGTGACCTACGTCTTTAGGCTTTCCGATTTTTGCCTTTTTTTTTCCTCTTTCCTTTTTCTTCTTTTCTTTTCTTTTTGCTGCAGTGATTAAGCGTCTACTGGGCTTGCTTTTGGTTAAAAAACTTCTAAGAAAGAGTCATCGAGGCGGCCAATTTTCACCATGGAGCAGCTAGGTGTAGTGGCAGGAAATTTTGCTCCGAGTTTTTCACTCATCTTTTTGAGCATTTTTGTGCATATCTCGGGCGCCACTAGGCCGATCACTTTCATCTAGGCGTCACTGGAAAGATCTTTTCCTGCTGCAGAAGTTGAGTATAAACGATGCCAATTTCGGCCAAAAGTGATGACGTCAGCAGTGGAAGAAAGGCCGAGCCTCGTCACGGCCGGTTACGGGCGGCACGGGAGTCAATGGGTTAACAAAATAACCCAAAATCCAAATTCTGCGGGATTTCTGGCGTTTTTGGGCTTGGTTTGGATAGGTTTCCCAAATTTATCCCAAAAGGACCCATCTTTTGGAAAATTGGGTCTCGTGATTAACCCATTGACTCCCAGAACTTTTTGCCAAAAATGCGATTTTTGGACATTTTGGTGGTTTTGAGGCTGGATCTTGGCCAAATTAGCTTTAATCTGGTGGAAATTGCATTTGCAACACGGCAGCTAGTTTGTCTTGCCACTAGAATCGCGTTTTACCACATTTTGGCTCGGGCATGCGCACAAATCAAAATTTTGAGATAGTTTTTGGATGAGAAGGTGACCTACGTCTTTAGGCTTTCCGATTTTTGCCTTTTTTTTTTCCTCTTTCCTTTTTCTTCTTTTCTTTTCTTTTTGCTGCAGTGATTAAGCGTCTACTGGGCTTGCTTTTGGTTAAAAAACTTCTAAGAAAGAGTCATCGAGGCGGCCAATTTTCACCATGGAGCAGCTAGGTGTAGTGGCAGGAAATTTTGCTCCGAGTTTTTCACTCATCTTTTTGAGCATTTTTGTGCATATCTCGGGCGCCACTAGGCCGATCACTTTCATCTAGGCGTCACTGGAAAGATCTTTTCCTGCTGCAGAAGTTGAGTATAAACGATGCCAATTTCGGCCAAAAGTGATGACGTCAGCAGTGGAAGAAAGGCCGAGCCTCGTCACGGCCGGTTACGGGCGGCACGGGAGTCAATGGGTTAACAAAATAACCCAAAATCCAAATTCTGCGGGATTTCTGGCGTTTTTGGGCTTGGTTTGGATAGGTTTCCCAAATTTATCCCAAAAGGACCCATCTTTTGGAAAATTGGGTCTCGTGATTAACCCATTGACTCCCAGAACTTTTTGCCAAAAATGCGATTTTTGGACATTTTGGTGGTTTTGAGGCTGGATCTTGGCCAAATTAGCTTTAATCTGGTGGAAATTGCATTTGCAACACGGCAGCTAGTTTGTCTTGCCACTAGAATCGCGTTTTACCACATTTTGGCTCGGGCATGCGCACAAATCAAAATTTTGAGATAGTTTTTGGACGAGAAGGTGACCTACGTCTTTAGGCTTTCCGATTTTTGCCTTTTTTTTTTCCTCTTTCCTTTTTCTTCTTTTCTTTTCTTTTTGCTGCAGTGATTAAGCGTCTACTGGGCTTGCTTTTGGTTAAAAAACTTCTAAGAAAGAGTCATCGAGGCGGCCAATTTTCACCATGGAGCAGCTAGGTGTAGTGGCAGGAAATTTTGCTCCGAGTTTTTCACTCATCTTTTTGAGCATTTTTGTGCATATCTCGGGCGCCACTAGGCCGATCACTTTCATCTAGGCGTCACTGGAAAGATCTTTTCCTGCTGCAGAAGTTGAGTATAAACGATGCCAATTTCGGCCAAAAGTGATGACGTCAGCAGTGGAAGAAAGGCCGAGCCTCGTCACGGCCGGTTACGGGCGGCACGGGAGTCAATGGGTTAACAAAATAACCCAAAATCCAAATTCTGCGGGATTTCTGGCGTTTTTGGGCTTGGTTTGGATAGGTTTCCCAAATTTATCCCAAAAGGACCCATCTTTTGGAAAATTGGGTCTCGTGATTAACCCATTGACTCCCAGAACTTTTTGCCAAAAATGCGATTTTTGGACATTTTGGTGGTTTTGAGGCTGGATCTTGGCCAAATTAGCTTTAATCTGGTGGAAATTGCATTTGCAACACGGCAGCTAGTTTGTCTTGCCACTAGAATCGCGTTTTACCACATTTTGGCTCGGGCATGCGCACAAATCAAAATTTTGAGATAGTTTTTGGACGAGAAGGTGACCTACGTCTTTAGGCTTTCCGATTTTTGCCTTTTTTTTTTCCTCTTTCCTTTTTCTTCTTTTCTTTTCTTTTTGCTGCAGTGATTAAGCGTCTACTGGGCTTGCTTTTGGTTAAAAAACTTCTAAGAAAGAGTCATCGAGGCGGCCAATTTTCACCATGGAGCAGCTAGGTGTAGTGGCAGGAAATTTTGCTCCGAGTTTTTCACTCATCTTTTTGAGCATTTTTGTGCATATCTCGGGCGCCACTAGGCCGATCACTTTCATCTAGGCGTCACTGGAAAGATCTTTTCCTGCTGCAGAAGTTGAGTATAAACGATGCCAATTTCGGCCAAAAGTGATGACGTCAGCAGTGGAAGAAAGGCCGAGCCTCGTCACGGCCGGTTACGGGCGGCACGGGAGTCAATGGGTTAAATTACATTTGCACGTAACTTGCATTTAAAACAAGTTTCTTTTTAAAAATATTCCTAACTTTTTTGTTTCTTTCAATAAAAAGTATGTAGCTCAAATAACTTTCTCATAAACTTTCTTTCTGATTTTGTTTAGGCAGAGTCAGTCAGACACAGTTTGCTAAAACAATCAGTGATTGCTAGGTTATTTGAACTAATACGAAATTTTCATCAATGCAGAATTTCCTTGCTCTGGGACTTAGCAAAAACACTTGACATTGAAATTTGATTCATCAAAAGACTGCAATCCCCAGCACAATCAAGGTTTCAATTTCAATTTTTTTAACTGCACCCTTAAGAAGGCCAGTATAACGCAAAAGTCGTACTTTGGAACAAAATGACAACGGAAGCTGTTGTGTGACTGAAGGCAACCAATTGGCTATCTGTGGTGTCTGTCTAGAGATCGTGCATATGATTGGCTACAACACATTAAACATTCCTGACATATTTTAGGGGATTATGCTATTTTAATTTTTTTTAATGACGCTTGCCAGAAAATTTTCCAAAATAAAGAATTTTTGTTCAAACTTTTTCTGCTGTCAACTAATCAGAAATAAAAGAAATAACTTTATTAGACACAAAGTATACAGACAGTTAGCCTAATTTGCCAAAAAAATTGTCGCAAAAAATTAGGAAAGTCTAGAGGGTTTTAGTTAAAAAATATTAAAAGTATGTTTACTTAATCATTCTAAACCAAGAGCTCAAAAGGATATGAATTTAATGGGGCATAGGACAAAATTTCAAACTTCATTCTTTGCAGAACACAGGAAAACAGCAGAGAAAGTGATCCATCAAAACAAAAGTAAGGGTCACTAAACATCCTAGACTGCAAAATCCACCAAGGTAATAGCAGTGGCCACTAGCACCATTACTGGCTTTGATCAAAAAGAAAAATCACAACAAAACAATAAATAAAGTCCAGAATCTGCGATAAGATAGAAAAGTTATTTATATAAACCTCTCAAAGATTTAAGTTTGCACGGTTTTTCAGTTGCCCAATGCAATGCAGTTATTTATTGTCCAAGAAGTGTTTCACCCAGTATTATTGAGCTTTGCATGGAGACACCATGTTGTTGCCTCTTTGAGGGGCACCAATAGCTGTGGCAATGTAAAAGTAGTTTGTCCATCCTAAGTTTGTTGAGATTGCAGGCAACACAAACAATTTAAGTATTTACTGTATGGGATTTCAAAAAGCTTGAATGCAACAGGGTGGCCTTTTCAAAGACAAAAATAGAGGATCCATTGACTTCTTCTAAGAAACTGAATTCCCTTTTTCTCCAGAAACAGAAAACTCTCATTGGCTAAATGGCAATTAACATGACATCACAGTGTCAAGGATCCATTGGTTGTGCAGCAAGCGATTGTCATCACTTCACAAAGAGTCGCTTACCGACAAATTTGGATAATCACCAACATGTCACACTGCCAGGAAACGATATGAAAACTAGCTTGCTTCTTTGGTGGAACCTTTGCGTTTTCAGCAGTAAGACTCATGGCCATGTTATTTAAATTAATCAAGAAATGTTTTCCAAACTTTACTTTTCTTCACTAGTCCTGGCCCCGGTTGTTTGAAAGCCGATTAAAATAACCCGAGGTTAGTGCTTATTCCGCGATTAAATTTTGCATCCCCGGGATAACTGATCTGGGGTTAAAAAGGTGTTCCTGTCATGCCACACGACGAAGTGACAGTTCTATTGTTTTCCGATGAAAGAAACCAGTCAAGTTCGCACGTGCGCTACATCATGATAGTGTCCTTTAATTCTGCGGAATAAAATAAACAACTTTTTAAACAACAAGCAAGGTCGACAGAAAACAAATCTTTAGACTAGTAATATTTTGTCCATAAAATACTTGCCTTTATCAAGACAAAAAAGCCTTTAATTCCACCACAATCTTTCTTTTTACATTACGGCGGCTAGTAAGCGACAATTTCTACCTCTGAGAGTAGAAATGTAGAAATTTCTTGCTTCGCTCTTGTTGTGTAAAAAAATTTGCAACATCTATGTTGGAAAAGTCGTCAGGTAACCAGAATTGCTTTTGTTTCCTTGCTGGGCCTGGCATTAGGACAAAATCAACATCCTGTAAGTCCACCATTTTGATTTGCTTGTCTGTTTTTTTTTTCATCTGATTAGCTAGTTAATCCACCTTGCTAGGTGTGTTAAATTTAACCCTTAGTTTAACCTTTGGATAGTACTAATCGAGCTTTGAGAAACATAATTTAATCAAAGGATAAATTTATTCCGTAGATTAGGAGGATTTAATCGTAGGTTAGCGCTAATCGGCTTTCGAACAACCGAGGCCTGGTCTGCAAACAGGTAAATGTAAGATTGCACGGGAGGTCTGTTACACTTCCGACCTTTCCTAGTTTAAGTTCACAGCTTCTCTTGCTCAAATAAATTTTCTGTCAAAATATAAGGCACTCTCCCTTTCATTGGGAAGAATCTTCATCCTCGGCTGAATAGCAACACTGCCATGACCAGTGGTTGACACAAAAGATTTTCTGCTTGACCTGAGCAGTTGTACAACCAACAAAACGGTGTCATGTGATCAATGTTTTCAAAAGTAGAACTTGTATTATAAAATTTTAATCCTGTCAAGAGCTCTCTGGTATAGATACATATAATAAGTGATGTGGACCAAATGCCAAGGAATGCATAATTAACTAAGCCCAGGCAAAAATAAGCACTTGCAGGCTAACTTGGAGAGCATGAAACCTTCAGACAAGACAATAAGACTGGCTTTTAAATGTTAATGATGCACAACAATACAAGATCAGATTAACGTTTGTCCAGTTTGCAACAAAATATACAATATATACAATTTTATTCATTTATGCAAATACCATTGCCAAGTACACAATATGTACAACCGGCATAAATATGTGGTCTAAGATTTATTTTAGGTGACAGTGTAGAAATTGCCTGGCAACGTTGTTGTAACCCCAATATGGAAGCAAATTAAAGCCCAATGCACGTTTTTTTTTACACTGATGACTCTAAATGACTGCGCAATCAAGATGGACGCGGCTAGCCGACACAACGGTTATTTAAATTGGCGTTAAAAAGAGAAATATTGGCATACATATGAAGAAGCCGACCGGGATGGCTGCGAGCGAGCGTAACTCTTTCTGGACACAAAATGCACCGTTTAAAACCAAAGCATGTCTTACAGCAGAGGAAATTTCGCTGCATGCATAGCTTGTTTGAGTTACACCCTCAGGACGCAGTCGGCATGAAGCTCATTTGCTTTATTCCGTTTCATACACATAAATTTGCTTTAATTAAGAATTGTGTACTTCTTTCATTTTCCCCGAATTGCCAATTCCTTCGAGAACGTGCAATCTCCAGGAGAAAGCGACCTACCACGATAAAATAAAACTCAAGAAATACGACGCAATAGTTCCAAATTACGACTGCGACGAAAAGCACGGCTCATACGAGAACATATTTCATCCAGTAATACGATGCTTTTCAACGGACATTCGAGATTTAAAATGAAGCTTACAACACGCTTGGTTACACAAAAGCAAACGCTTTGTTCAAGACGGTCTGCGATAAGAACGCCCCGAACTTGCACTTATCTCGCCTAAAATGCTTAAAGAAACCGGTAAATGTTGTATTAACTTCTTCACAAAGCCAAATACGAGAAATATGAGCAAAACCAAAATTAACAATCGTCGCCAAAACAAACTGTTATGAATGAATAACGTTGGCCAGTTCGTGCTATGCTTCAAGAACCCCTGACAACTTTCATTAGGTCCATGCAATAACAAAGTAAACAAAATGCGAAAGAAATTACTTCACAGCCACATATTTTCCATCGAATTCAAAGTTTTAGAGATAAACTTATCCATTGTTTAAACCGACGTGCCGGAAACGTTAAAATATCTACGTGTGGCAGCGCTGTTTGCAAATGCTCATACGAACCTCATCTTTCGTCCATCTTCCCTTGTTGACTTTCTTCTTCCGACGATGGGTCCTTTGCGACGATTCTTCGTCAACAGGAACACTATAGCCACTACATTCATGAAAAAGAAACAGATTAATCAACAAACTGATGTAATCTAAACCATCCTTGTTCGCATAACCGTCGAGCGATTGCAGATACAAAATGACCCCTGATCGGGGTATCGCAATTTGCGCACCGCAAAAAAATGTGTCCAATACACGCAAGGGTTTCTTTTCGGTTCCCACTTACCGTGCTACTGATTCTGCAGCTTTAAGAAGAAGCAACATTCTTACATAAGCAGCCTTAAGGCATTCTCTGTACCTCACGAAATAGATTTCTCAATATTCAACGGCTAAAGACAGGCCACCGTGCGTAAGTACCTCAGACGCTGTGAAAGACGCACAGCGAATCAAAAAGAATATGCACGTGTTACAGCACGCGTAAAGCCCGGATGTTCACTTCAAGACGTAAAATAATAAAGTTATTTTTTCACCATTCGATGCAATTCCACAGCAGAAGTGTGAAAAAAGACCTTTCTGATTCTACAGTAGGTGAAAAATGCAAGAGAATGGGTTTAGATCTCTAAATGAATGTTAACAAAAGTCGCTTTATGATAGCGCACATTCGAAACGAGGCCGCATCGATCGCGCAAGCAAAGTCCCTTTGCTAAATTAGTATAATTTATGATTTTAATCCTTTCTGATGTATACACCAAACTTATCGCTCGGAAACAGTGACATGAAGAAAACAGCAACTTAAGATGGTTAAAATGGTAAATTTTACGGTATTGGACCGAAATCGCGACCAGCGTGGCGATTGTGCAAAACAGATATCTAACAACAAACTACGAGAACATAAGTAATCTGGAGGACAAATCATGGGTGAAAGATTGTTTCATCGGAATGTTTTTGACACGTTCGCAGCCACAGCTATGGTATAGACACCTTCCTATTAGAAATCGTAAGCCCGGTTTAACCACTGAACAGGATAAAAGCTTTGCTTTGTCTTCTTATCTTGACTTTTCTTAGTTTTCAAAAATGGCGCGGAAACCGCGACGTGATTCCTCGCAAGTATTTTGATCTTCACTGACCAAAGCAGTGGAATTCGTGATCACATATAAAGAAAAGAAACAAATCCTTACCGAAAGAAGTAGGCATTAGCCATCCTCGAGGAAATCCGGGGAAATCCTGAGCCAAAAACCTCGAAGGAACCCTGCAATTCGTAGACCTTCTTTTATTGTTGTAAATCGAGATGCGGTTTGAGTGATTCACGCTTCAAATAGACCGCCACGACTGCTTTGTTCTGATTGGTTGGCACGGACAAGAAGCTCTCATTTGATTGGTCAAGGCAAGTTCAAATGTACGTCAATTCCTTTGGGGCCTCTCTTCGCTGAAATTTTGTAATTTTAAGTTTC
Source organism: Micromussa lordhowensis (assembly GCA_964020085.1). Taxonomy (NCBI): domain Eukaryota; kingdom Metazoa; phylum Cnidaria; class Anthozoa; order Scleractinia; family Lobophylliidae; genus Micromussa; species Micromussa lordhowensis. The sequence continues at coordinate 6,662 of CAXHUQ010000710.1, read as the reverse complement.
TCGATAACAAGGCCGCAAATTCGTTCCACAAAATCTGAAATATGGATGAAATCATTTTATATAAATGCGGAAACCTTCCTGGAATAATCACGCTGCGTAAGATTTGGAAATACTTGCTTGAAGTCGCCCAATCCATAGCTTTTTTAAAACGATCGTGCTAAACATTGTTATGTTATATATAGTCCATTTTCCCATTGAATTGACACGTGCTCTAAAGAAGCTACACATTTTCATTTATAAGTAGAGGTCGTATAAGTGAGCCTCATAATATGTCCTACAGTTTGTTCCGAATAAGCTAAGAGAACGATCCTCGATCGATCTGCAGCTCTCGAAAAGCGCCCTGAGGTTTTGGTCTTTGTGAGCAAAATACCAGACATTACGTGTGGGATGTTGATGGTGTATATACTTTTAAGCTAAAGCAAGCTATCAAACCACCCCCCCCCCCAAAAAAAAAAAAAAATAAATAAATAAATAAATAAAAAATAAAACCAATCCACAGGCGAGGAGCTCTTAGCACGAGAACTCGTGAAAAAATGTCTTTTGAGCCCAAAGTTGTCATTGTTCAGCGTTTCACTGAACAAAAGAAATGCGCACGTGTACCCCTGCGCAATAATAATTTACAGTTTCTAGTGGCAATAGATCAGAGTGGCAATATGGTGACAACGTTTTGCTCCGTTTGACGATGTGATCCACTAAATTTCCCTCTATTTACGACTGTCGATTCTTCGCCATGTTAGTTCCTATTTTTACGCTCAAGTTGAGCCACAAAATCCATGCTCGAACTGCGGCGTTGGGGAGGTTCGATGGTAAACATCCTTGCTTGACAGCGGGAACAACGGCGGGAAAGGTTGGCCCGAAGTTTAAATTTTCAATAATATCTTATGGTTTCTTGTTATTTATCCGCGGCTGTTTAGAGGTCTGTCGATGCATTTCTGAGGTATTTATGATGGCTGATAATTGCTGAGACGATTAAGGACTGAAAATGGGCAAAACGAAATCTCGGCAGTAAGCCTAAGCTTACGATAATTTCCATAGAAACTAGAAATAATCATTAAGCCTTAATTGTTCGTCGTATCATTAAGTTTAAGTGTATGGTAAAGGTCAGCTTAAAAGTTTGTTATCTAATTTACAACCAAAAGAATAAATTGAGATGGTTGAGTAATAATTATTAGTGTGCTTCAGGCATTATTTTGCATATTATGTGTGGCTGTACATTACACAGTATCTCAAGCCATACATGTAGTTAGTGTCATATCACGTGACTTAATTTATGCCACGAGGCATTCTGTTATTGTTGTACATGTTACGCTGTCCGCAATGTTGGACATGCCAGTTTACTTTAGGACATTCCGAACAGTTATAGTCATATTACAGTCTACTTAGAAAGCTTGTGTGTGCGGAGAACTGTTCTGTATTCTATTACATGGTTGTCAGAAGCGGGATTTACTCCGAAAGAGAGCAAATCTAGAAGCTGTCCTTTGTGAATTTACGTACTTGCGAGCACAGTGTCACGAAACGGCAAGCAGCTATTCTTGAGGGCTTACATCCGCCAAACCCACCAAGATGAGCGACCTAGTCGGATTCGAACCTCCAAAAATGGATTGGACGACCGGGCCAGACCTCACGACCAGATTTAAGCGATTTTGACAGAAATGCGACCTGTTGTTTGAAGGTCCACTGAAGCCACGAGCACCCGAGCAAAAAAGTAGCTATCTCCTGTTAATGTTATGGGCTGGAGACTACGGCCTTGACCTATACAACACGTGGAGCTTAACCACAGAACAAAAGAAAGACATCAACGAGTACTGGAAACGCTTCAAAGAGCATGTCAAGCCCCAAGCAAACAAGATACTTAACCGATACTATCTTCATAATCTCAAACAAAATGGCCAACTACTGGACGCCTTCCTTACAGAAGCAAGACTACTCATCCAAAACTGCGGGTACCCGGACAAGATGCAGGACGAAATAATGCGAGATACCCTCGTATTTGGCACAGACAATGAAGCTGTACGTAAGAAATGCATCACTAAGGGCAACGACCTTACATTCGAGAAAGCACAAGACATAGCGCACACTGAAGAAGCTACCCAAGCACAGCTTAGGGCCATGGACGCCCCTGTACTGCCAACGCAAGTTGATAGTCTCAGTGAAAGACAAAACAAGTCCATTAAAAGTGATACACCCCCAAACAGACCGCCCAGGGACCCAACCCGATGTCAACGATGTGGTAATAACCAGCATCAGCGAGGCCAGCGATGCCCAGCCAGCGGTGTAGAGTGTTTTAACTGTCACAACCGGGGCCACTTTGGCAAAATGTGCAAAACCAAGAAAGCAAATGTCCATGAAGTACAAGGGGGCCAGCACAATCAAGGTGCTCAAGACAGCAAACATGCAGTAAATTTTCCTAGTGGTGACTCATTACACAGTCTCTTCTTAGGAACACTTAGCGCAGACCACCTCAAAGGCAAAACCACTGTGGAACAGCCCGGCCGATCTAAGGTTATGACTACGATTCAGCTCACGGCAGAGCCATTTCACAAACACGTTACAACCATAGTCTGCAAGGTTGACACCGGCGCAGAGGTCAATGTCATATCAGAAGCAGACTACAAGCAAATCTTCCCCAACCCAGTAACCTGACGCCTTGGCCCGGCACGACTTCTTACAGCCTATGGGGGCCACCAGATTAAAACTCTGGGCAGTTGCCAACTCTATGTACACCACAATGGCAGCATCAAGAATGTAACCTTCACCGTGACAGATGCTCCAGGCCCAGCAATACTTGGGTGTCAGACGTGTGAAGAGCTTGACTTAATCAAAGTAAACTGTGGCCCAGAAGCAACTGAAGAGAAGCAGGTACACATCCCCCTGACCAAGGAGAGCCTTATCAGTGATTTCCAAGACTGCTTTGAGGGGCTTGGAACTTTTAACATGAAACCATATCACATAGTGTTAGACCCCAAAGCAGAACCAGTTGTTCACGCACCTCGAGCAGTACCAGTGCACCTACATAAGATGTTTAAGGATGAGCTTGACCAAATGGTAGAACTTGGTGTCATAGTCTCTGTGAAAGAACCCACAGAATGGGTCAACAGTATCGTGCTGAGCAAAACAACAAATGACGATGGAGTCGTTACTAAGCTGAGAGTTTGTCTAGACCCACGTGATCTCAACAAATGGGTCAAACGAGAACACTACACCAAAACCGTAGACGAAGTAGTAGCCCAATTACCTGATGCAAAGTTCTTCAGTATCATTGATGCAAAGAAGGGGTATTGGCATGTCCCACTAGACAAACCATGTTCGCTACTGACGACATTCAATAGCCCCTTCGGCAGGTATCGCTTTACCAGACTCCCCTTCCGTCTGATCGTGTCCCAGGATGTCTTCCAGAAGGAGTTAGACAACGCCCTAGAAGGTCTGCCAGGCGTCACAGGAATTGCAGATGACAACTTCGTCTATGGATCCACAGAGAAAGAACATGATGAAAATCTACTGCGACTGATGGAGAGAGCCAGAGAGAAAGGAGTTAAGTTTAATGCTGACAAGCTACAGTTGAAGCATGTGATGGAGCGAGTTTCTTCGGCCACGCCTGGACACTCGAAAGTGTTAAGCCAGACAACAAGGTGTCAGCCATACTTGCCATGAAACCCCCTGACAATGCCAAGGACCTACAGAGCTTCCTCGGCTTAGTGAATTACCTAACATGGTACTCAAGCCAGTTGGCAACACTCACTGCATCCCTTCGTGAGCTGACAAAGAAAGAAATAGCATTTGTGTGGGTTCCAGAACACGACATTGCATTCCAAGCAGTCAAACAGGAAATATCATCCATGAGTGTGCTGAGATACTTCGACCCGAAGACAGATGTACAACCATTCAGACCGATGCATCCCAGAAGGGGCTGGGAGCTGCCCTCTTACAACACGGCCAGCCAATATTTAATGCTTCAAGGGCACTTACTGAGACTGAACAGAATTACAGCAATATAGAAAGAGAGACCCTGGGCGTGGTATGGGGGCTAGAGAAATTCCACTACTTCATCTATGGGAAACATTGTACCTTCCACACAGACCACAAACCCCTTGAGTCCATTTTTAAGAAGAAGCTCGCTCACTGCCCACCCAGATTGCAGAGGCTTCTCATAAGAGCCCTTAAGTACGACTTCACCTTGAAATATGTCAAGGGATCAGAAGTACCCATCGCAGACGCTCTATCCAGGGTCACCCCTCAGCCCTGCATGAAAGCTGACCTGCCAAGCCAAATCAATGTCCATCATATTACAAGGACACTCCCAGCGTCGCCTATCAAACTACAACAAATAAGAGAAGAAACAGCAAAGGATAACACCCTGGCACTACTGAGAGATACCATATACGAGAGCTGGCCAAACAGTAGAAGTGAATGTCCCCTGCCATTATGCGACTTCTGGAACTTTAGAGAAGATCTCACAATTGAAGACGGGATCATACTAAAGTGTGATCGCATCGTAGTACCGCCTAGGTAAGACCAGACATCCTGAAGACCATCCACCAGGGCCACCTTGGGGTGGAAAAATGCCTCCTCAGAGCTCGTTCTGCTGTGTATTGGCCAGGAATCACAAATGACATCACCCAATGTGTCAGCCAGTGTGAAGCTTGCCACAAACACCAGAAGAGAATGCAAAAGGAACCGCTGCTACAGCCAGAGCTGCCATGCAGGCCGTGGGAAAGACTGAGCTCCGACTTATTTGAATACAGAGGTCACCAGTATCTATTACTATCTGACCATTATAGCAAGTTCCCGATCATTAGGAAGCTAGCTGGCACAAGTTCCCTTGCCATAATAAATCATATGAAAAGCATTTTTGCTGAACATGGAATCCCCTCCCAGCTCATAACGGACAATGGCCCACAGTACAATTGTCGAGAGTTTCGCCAGTTTACATAAGCATATGGTATAGAGCATACCACAAGCTCCCCACTGTATCCCCAGTCGAACGGATTTGCAGAGCGCATGGTACAGACCGTCAAGAACACACTACACAAGTGTGATGAAGAAGGAGAGGACCAATACCTTGGAATACTGTCGTACAGAACCACACCAGTTGACCACCAATTAAAGTCACCCGCAGAGTTACTCAACAACAAGAAATTCCGAACCACCCTACCAGCCACACAAAGAGCCCTCCTCGCCGGTAGTGACAGAGATCAAGTCAAAGAAAACCTTCATGAGCGACAGAAACAACAGACGCAGTACTACAACCGTTCTGCGGGACCACCATTACCACCACTACATGACAGCCAACACATCCGCCTGTATGACTTGCGTTCCAAGACATGGCAGCCAGTCCAGGGACAGACTTGTGCACCAAGATCCTACACAGTTAAATCGAGTACAACTGGAACCGTGTACCACCGCACAAGATCCCAACTCAAACCTGATACTGCATTCAGCGACCATGCGAACACACAAGGGCCACCAGTGAATCACCCTACGCCTAGTGACCAGGAGGCAGGACAACCTGGGCAACCAGCAGAACTGGCTAATGATGTAGCCACCACAAGGAACTCGATGCCTGTCAAGAGACCCCCGGAGCCCACCACCATGGCTACGGCAGGACATGGACATGGATATGTAACCCGATCAGGAAGGGTTGTAAAACCAAACATTAAACCTAGTCTGTGAACATTCATTACAAACAATGTTAGAGAGGGAGATGTCATATCATGTGACTTAATTTATGCTACGAGGCATTCTGTTGTTGTTGTACATGTCACGCTGTCCGCCATGTTGGACATGCCAGTTTACTTTAGGACATTCCGAACAGTTATTGTCATATTACAGTCTACTTAGAAAGCTTGTGTGTCCGGAGAACTGTTCTGTATTCTATTACAGTTAGTAGAGGAGTCTCCTCTACTAACTATGCTCGAGCTAGTCCCTAATAAGGGGCATCGTGTTGCATTCTTGGGAAGAAGTCCTTCTCCACCCTGGGTGCTTGAGAATTGTCATTACAACATGACAAGATAAAAGTGGACTTAGCATGTCATGCATGGTAAGAAGAATATTTATGTAGTACCGCTGGCTTGGATAAAATTGGTAGCCATGTCACTTGTCATCCATGCTCAGACAACTTAAACATCTTCACGGTCTGAGCACGGGTGAAATGGACACAGGCACTTATCAGGGTTGTAGCTAAGAAAATAGTCTCCCGGTTTGAGATTTTCATAAGCCGGTCACCATTTTTCGCAAGAGACCTGGAACAAAATTTGTCCCAATCTTTCCCAATGCCTGGGATGTGGGGCTACCAAGCTTCGCGTTAACAAGATGGCGGGCGCAGTACAAGGAAAGAGAACACGATAAACAAGTGCTCAAAACTAGTTTTTTTTTCAATTACTTTACTCATTAGAGTGGCGCTGATACTCAAGGTAGTCAGAAATTTATTCCAAACTTTTCATTTAGTTGATTTAGATGGTTTGATATGGTTCAGATATCAAATGATTGTATGTGCATAACCTAGAAACTGTGCGTTGTTCTTTACTGAGTGATAGCTCGCCAAAATCCAGGCAACGATCACCTCTTTCTCAGCTGGCGAATTTAGCCGGCAGCCGGCGCTTAGCGACAACCCTGACTTATTGCTGTCCGAGTTGTACCAAACATTCTATGTAGATTAAGGGACC